>JANHGB010000730.1:35754-47374 GCA_026283785.1 Coracopsis vasa | reverse complement strand
AAAATCTAGGTCCTTCATAGAGAGATTCACAAGCTTGTTTGGTTTCATTTCAAAGCTACCAGACTTCCTAGGGTTCTTTAAAACACATATATGGTTCCCCTAGGAAAACAAAATCCACTGGGAGACCTGAAAACTGCCAAAGGAAAATGAAAGTTGTTCATAGCTTTGTAGTTCGCAGCTAACTTGCATTGGTCCAGAAAAAGCCATGGGCCAGGTAACTTTGTAAAAACATTAGGCATAGGATGGGTGTGATGATAAAACAGATAACGTCATTGATTCTTTGGCAATGTCAAGCACTGGTACACAATATTGTCAAAGAGCTCAATATCCTCATATCAGTCCCAGTGTAAATGAGCATCTGACCTGACTGTTGAAGATACAGACATGCAATACAAAATACATTACAACCAGGAGGACAGGTGCCTGAAAAAAAAAAATGCTGGTGTGATTTAGGTATTAGGATTTCCAAAAGAGTTTTCTGTAGAAGCCATGCTGAAAGCTAGTTGCCTAGCAATCTGCTGCGGTACAAGGATTTTTATCCCCATTTGCATAGGGCTGGCACATATACCTGAATTCCCAAATATATACTTATGTGGGTCTTTAATGACCCACTGCTTGAACCAGATTTTAAAGACTAATAATATGAATGCTCTTCTTATTTTGTTCTTGTTTTGATAGCGAGTGAAGGAGCTGGCATTTCCACAGATATGAACAGGTGAATCATCACTCCTTTAAAAATATGCTGTTTGCATTTCAGATCTGAAGTTTCATGTTTTCGGTGGTCTCAGATAGGCATTAAGAGTGGCTACATTCTGTTCGTATTTTTACACTCTTGGGAAAAATTCATAAATCTTAAGTTGAAAAGCCACCTTCAAAAGATTACTTTGTTTTACTTTTGGCAGAACATAACCACAAAAACCTCTCATTAATTTATGTTTGAACTCTGTCATATGTTGCAGAGGGATATTCAATCCTAAAATAGTGTCCACAGAGGTGGAGAATCAACCACATTCTTAAGTTATACCTATGTTTAGCTACCTTCAGTGTTAAAATTTAGTTTTGTATTTTGAACCTAAGTTTGTCTTGCCTTAGCTTCCAGCCACGTTACTGTTTCTATTGCTAGATTAAAGAACTGGCTATGAGAAATATGTTTCTGAGGTAGGTACTCACAGGCCATGATCAAACCATCCCTTAACCTCTTCAACAAAACAAGTAGATTAATGTTTTTAAGTTTCTCAGTACAAAATATCTTTTTCAAACCCAGAATCTTTCATCTAACTTTTTTTGAATGCTTTTCACTTTTTCAGAATGCTTTTTAAACTGCAGCAGCAGGAATGGTCATGTTTTATTTTTTTTCAGTTATGGCATCATTAGTAGCATACAAAAGATAAAATCACTTACTATTCCTAACTGATATTCCTGTCCTTGTACAGCCAAGACTTATGTCAATCTATCACACTGAAAGCAAAGATGCAGCTGCTTATTTTCTTGGCATCTGGACACTTTCCAGTGTCGCTGCATTCTTGGATATGGTCTCTCATTCTGGTATACTGATCTACACTCTGTTTTTAAATGTATGACCATGAACATTTACAAATAAAGTTCATTAGTTTTCCTTTCAGATGACTACTAGACAAAAATTTGTCTCCCATAGAATCCACTTTTTTTCCTGGGAAAAGTTTATTTTTTCATATATTATTTTTCTGTTAAGAAATTTAAATGAATACTTGTTTCAATATCATTTGCATGTTTCATTTCATTTAAAGCATGAAATCATGCCTCCTTAATATGCATTCTTTTCTAGGAACAGTAGCTTATGCCTCAACTGTAGGAGCCAGGCTGATGAGGGATTGCACCCTACCTTAATGCAGTATATACCAAATTTTCAGATAGCATTTAAATCTTCTATTTTTGGAAGAATTCCTTGTTTTCTACTGTTTTGTTTGGGGTTATTTTCATCTCTCGATTAAAGCCTTTCTACCTATCATATTAGTTTTATGGCAGATTAGAACTAGTCAGACTTGTTCACGGAAATACTTTTAAACCTACTGCTTTACAGAATCCAGTTATGCTATGTTAAAGGTTTATTTGATAGGCATTAACTATGTAACCATTCCTTAACTCATGACAGACACATTCCATACTAGTTTTACCAAGACCGTGTCGGGATTGATTTCAGAGGGCAGGATACTGTTTCTCAATGCATCCTTTCAAAATCTCAACACCCACAGTATTACAGGATTTGCTACGAAGCAAAATCAATGGTTATGGGAGCTCTTGGACCAATTTTTTCCTGAATAAAAAAATTCTCCTATGTGAAATTATTAGTTGTGCTGACTAAAATTATTTTAAATGTAATTATTTTGGGGGCCTTTAAAACCTTAAATACGTGCATCTTTTTTGTGAGTCTTGCAAAATCTTATTTAAGATCCTGACAACTACACTATTTTGTCATGAAATGAGTGATTTCAGGTCACTGGAAGAATGACCATCAAAGGTACTTGGGAGAGCAGTTTTAATACAAATTAATAACAGCTCAGCTTAAGAGATTTCAATAGCAAGGTTCACTCTATGACTGGTTCAGTAAAACCAGACAGAGAAATTTCTATATTGTTTGATGCTACTTTTAAGCAAACCACAAAATATCAATCTTAGCAAGAGACCAGTTGCTTTATGGTATTTCTACATTTCCTGGTGGATGGATAAGCAAATGGTAGACAAACGTATCTGAAGGACATGAATAACTATACTGCTAGATATTCTTCCTGATTCTGACCACATTTAGGCATAAACAATTGAATGCGTCAAAGAAGCAGAGGTAAAAGAGTACCTGCTTTGCTCATAAAATCCAAGGGCAAGCTGCTCAAACAGTGTACCATCCAGAAAGACAATATTGTTTAATCCATAGAACTCTCTTCTCTCATTGTCACTGCTTTTGCTGAGGAAAGTATCAGCTACTATAGTGATGCAGAAGGAGATTTTACCCTGTCTTTCTTCATCCACCTAGAAGTCTACTTCCAGCTCTTCATTTTAATTTGGTTATCTTGCCCTCATACAATTTTGCCTACGTCTGGGAAGCTTTGAACCAGAGCTAATGAAATTAAATAATTTCTGACAAAGCTGATAAAGATCTTTACTTCTTTGCCCATTTTTTACTTTGTTTAAAATTGTTTGCAAAGAAAAACAGAAAAGTCTCTCATTCTTGAAATTAAAATAAAGCAGAAGCTTTGACATATTTTTTTCTTTGCCTCCTTTAACCATTCTGACAGAAATTCTGTTCTCTTTTTACAGTGACAAGATGAAAATGTAGGTCATACTAAGTAGGTCCTTATCTAAACAGAAAGGACAAAGTCTCTTTGTGAGCCAAAGAGGACAAAAACACTTTTGCCAAGAAATACCATTTCCCCAAGTAAAAATGCATGTGTTGGGATGTCAAGACCACACACAAGCTTGATTAGTGCTGTGGTATTGATCTTTCCAAAGGTCTATTTCTTTTGCCAGATATTCCTTTCACTAAGAAACTTGGCTTTACCCTCTTGAATTCACTCAGGGCCACTTTTGTTTGCACTTGTCTGTGAGGGAAACAGCAGTAGACAGAAGGGAAATGTTTGTGTCATCTATACAAGAGTTTTGCTCAGGGTCATTTGTATTCTTATTTGGGTGCTTGAATTTGAGAGATGCCATAGTACACTCAGTGATAGCCCTCATGTAAGAGTCCTGTGGTGGTACCCTTGTTCCAACTTATATTGTTCCTCTGTTTCTTTGTGAGTGAATCTGAAGCAGCATCAAAATTAAAGGCTCAGTCTATTGCTGAAGCCATGCAATACTAAGAGAGGTATCTTACTTCCATCAGTGCACACAACAACAAATACACATCAATATAAGCAAGATTTTTAGTGACCCATACCCAGCTCAAATATCCAGATCAGTACATTAATTTTAGAAAGGCTAGAATTCATCTTAAAAGGAAAGGAAAGTAAAACAGAGGGAAGGTACTAAGTGGTGTTTAACACAGTACATGGTAATTGACTTAGTCATGCAGTTCCCATTACTGTTAATAGGAATCAGATGGCTAAATCCCTGTGCTAAAAATGTGCTTTTAAATAGATATCTGCATGAGTGCCAAGCATAAAGCATCAAGGTACTGTAAACTACCAATGAGGAAGATTGAAACGCTGAAGATATTTACTGAAGGCATCAAGAAAGGTTATGGAAGGACTTACGAAACTGGGGCAAAATTGTACTATGAGATCATTTTTGGGAAGTTGCTCCCATATAAACTCCATGATGTTTTAGAGAACAAACTGTTCACTGGCTGAGAACAAAAGTCATCAAAGGCAGGGGAACAGCTGTGTTTCTCCAGAAGACACAAGGAGAATGGGGACAGGCTACAACAGGGCCACTCAGGAATATACAACCTTGACTTGCTGAATTGGAAACTCCGCAAACATTTAGTGACAGGATAGAAAATGGCATGGCTGTAGCTGCTGAGTTTATAACTGATTTGCTAGCCAGGCTTACTGGCCTAATGTTCTTCAGAAGACAGAGATAGTAGAAGAGCCTTTCCTTGTAGAAGCATGTGGCAAATATATATTGCAAGATATATATATTTCAGTAAAATTTCAGAATGCAGAAGTGCCATTCAAAGCAATCACCTGAAATTAACTTAATTTTTAAAATAAAAACCAATATTTTGTTAGTTGTATTCCTTATAGATACATATAAAGATGATAGACAGATATATATTATTTCATTAGCGGTCAGCTCTGCTGAAACAAGGGACAGCAAAACTACAGCCTGAGTTCTATTAATGTTGTTGATTAGTTAGTTGTTACATAAAACTGTTAATAAAACTGTTGTATTAATTTTGATAGAATCATTAATCCCAGTCTGTAACAGGTGTTTGCATTACTGAAAACATCAAACAGTGAAACAAGGTTCAGAGTCTTTACAATAAGGATTGCCATGACAAAGTGAGAAATCAGTGCCAAAGTCTGGACATTTATTGTCTGAGATGCACAAAAGGAGAAGAATCAAAACAAAATAAAGTCTTCTGAAACTGAAATAGAGTTTCTGCACGAAGCAAAAAGAATAATCAAGCTGTATCAAAACCCTTCTTTCAGAAACAGGATTTTGGATACACTCTCTGATTCTGCCAAGTAATCTTTCTTTGCTGAGATGAAAGAGTTGGTTCTGTTGCTCAGGTATGAGCTATAAATGATAGTTGCTTTCCCGGCCTTTGAACAAACAAACAGACATGGCTACAAAAGGGAAAAGAGTTACATAAAGGTGGAGGAAATACATCTTTTACTGAAGTTCTCAGGCTCCATGGCAGCTGTCAAGTTACAAACAGGCCTTTCTGGACTGACAAAGATGATCATGAAGCTCTTATCCTGAACTTTGTTTTGCAGGTATCATCTGAGTAGGCTGACCAGGGTACTCTCCTTGCTCAGCCAGACTCAGCCAGACCACTTTGCCTTGCCTTTCATGGGATGCCAAGGGGTATCTGTGTTAGCATGAGACAAACCTGCTCTGGTGCTGTGATACATTCTGCACCTTCTCTGCACCCTGTCTGCAATTACCCCCATGTGCCCATGTCAGGAAAGGAGGCCACAGCTCCAGTGATGAGATCAAGCATGTACCAGTGTGTGAACACCAGTGCTACTTTCCCACTAGTAAATTAAACAGACTGCTGACACATTTCTTCTTTCTAAACATTTGATTCTGGCTAGCTTTGGCTTTCTCTCAGACAGTCTGTCCACTTTCTCCATTCATTGCACAGGGCCATGCGTGCTTACTTGGGATCCACGTGCTCCACTCTTAAAATTGCAAGAGTTGCTAACCCTGCAAGATCCATATTTGAGTATCTGAGTCTGAGTGTCCTTGCTTCCAGTTCCCTCTCAACTGAATGGCAAAAGCCATTTAACAGGCCAGTGAGCTTGGTCCTTTCAAGTCAGTCGGAAATGAGTTGCCCTCAGAAACCATTCTTCCCTTTTGTCCTCTCATCAGGATTTTGCAGTTTATCCTTTTTCATTTCTAACTGTGGCTATTTAGAACTTGAGTCCTTTGTACTGATATGTCACTGCCACAGAAGTTGGCAGATTTGATTATCTTTCTGATCCTTGTGAGTAATCTCATTTCAAACTTTGACCTCCCACAGGCACTTGCTCCTTTCGACATCAAAGCCAACTCTTTATCACGGAAGTAGCTTAGCCTTTTGGCAAAATTATCGATTGCAGATGACTTATACGTTTTCCCTGCTGTGCTCTATCAAAAGCTGATCCTCTCTTTTGTTGCTTCTTTTGAAACTTAGTTTGAATTTGTTACTGTCTCAAGCAGCTGGCTCTATGCTGGCTCATAACTTCTCAAGAATTGTTTCCATCTCTCTTCCTTTTTGCATCCCCCACTTCCCTTTTTTACCCTCTGCACCATTATTGCACAGTGCTGGCAGAATACCAAGGGTCCATGTTTTTTCATGCAAACTTTGTGGTAGAGTGCAATTTCTGTCCATTTTAAGTATCTGTCTGTATTCAGCAGACTCACTTTCCACGCTATTTCCTGGAAAACAGCCCTCCTGTTGGAGAACAGGCAAGACCTCCCTCTAAACCTGGACATGACACTGGCTTTACTTCCTTTCTCAGTCTCTTCAATTTGTATTGGAGGCATCTCAGGGCAGGGAGAATCTCACCACCTGTATGAGCATGACCTGTGGCACAGAGATTCAGCTCTAGCAATACTTCTTATGGCTAGAGTGATTCTGTTTGCTTTGCCATATATGCAAATGTCTCCTAGCAGGCTCACCAATATCTCAAATGATAATTTATCACAATTGACAAATTCCCATTTTTTAGACAATAGGTCTAATTCATCTGGCTGTGATCAGTTCCCTTTCCTAGGAGAATTTTTGTCTGTTTTGGACAGAATCCAATAATTCTTTTCTGGGGCTAATGATGCATTGAATGAATGTATCTGTTTACCAATGCTAACCTCTTCTATCAAATAAAATTACTTTTACTATTTTCATGTACTCAACAATTTTCTTAGACTTTTCCTAAAAGAGTAATGACAAGTTGGATACTGCAAGCCAAAAAATTAAATAACTACCTTATGTTCTAGCTTCAAGATCTTATTTTAAGTAGTCTGTTCTTCTAGTTTTAAGCAATTGTTCGTGACAGCCTTACCCTTTGGTGTTTTATTCAATTCAATTTCACTTACAATGTTCTGCCTGCTCCCAAGGTATTAGGGAGTAAGCGACCATTGAACGTAAGACTCATGAAATCAAGGTTGAGCTGCAGAGCAAAACACAGAGCAAAAAAGGCTGGGAACACTTTCTACCCCGTTGCACAAACAGGCTCAAAAGTGGCATTTCCCCAGAATTAACTCAAACCCATGTCTCAGTCAGAATTTATCTACAGTTGCAAGATTGGCATGGCTTTGTAGTGCCTGGTTGATGACATTACACAGGATGAAATGTGAGCTATGGGAACATGAAGCTTTAGTCTGTACATCTGGTAAATAAGAACTCCATAGGAAGACTTGCCTGCCTAGCAGGTGTCACCTGCTGAAAGTGATACTGCAAACCACATCCCTAGACTCCTCTATGTCTAACAGTGACTGCTTAATTTAGCACACTTGTTATCATCTGCATTTATTGGAAGAATGCAGAGTTATCTCTGTTACTTCTTTGACTCATTTTTTGATAAAAATGCTGATGACACAATGTTGCAACAGTTGAGAATGCCAAAGCTTCAGGATTAAACAAGAATAGAGTCTAGCTGAGAATATGTTTCAAAGGGCTTTGCTGAATTAAGCCACAAATCTCATGCTCAAATGCATGTAACCAAAATGAAATAACATGCTAACAATAAATTGAAGCCTTCTTAGTATCTCAAATCCTATAAACACACATAGAGATGCCTGCATAAAACTATGAAGTATCTCATTCTTTGGAGAAATAACAGATATGTGGAAGGACCTTTTGGCTAAGAGTAATATCTATGAGAAATTAAGATATAAAAAGTAATAATATTTACATGTATTTATGGCAAGAAGAAAAGGATGAACACACATATGTGCACATTACTGTGAATCTTTCCTACCTTCTCTTACTGTGTCAGTTGTCTTCACTGAACTAAAGTTCTTTCAGAGCAGAGAACATATCTACATACAAATATAGGGCTCTGCACAGTGTGCCCTTTATTTGATGGTCTTCAGGTCTCTGATACAAGACAAATGCAATTAACTGAACACCACTAAGAAGAAACAGTAGAATTTATTGTAACTTATTAAATGGTGTAAGTTATTAGTTACAAAAGTTCCAAAATCTTGAAAAATTAGAAAACTTATGGTTACAAGCTGGATATTGAGAATAGCTTCTGAGTGTAGGTTACACGTTAAATGGCTTGTGATGCTTTTCCAAACTTGTTTTTTCAGCTCAAATTCTGTGAGTCTTCTTCTCTTTTACATTATTACTAATATAAATAATCCAGGCACTAGACACAACCATCCCATTTGTACCAGTTTCCAAAGGTTATACTATAATCGAGTTCTGACATTTAATATGACACACATAATTTGAGACCATTACAGTTCTGGGTTAAGTCCAAAACTGATTTATAAGAGGTAAAAGTTAGGCTCTTTATACATAATGGCACCCTCAGGAATAAAACAAAGCATAATAAGGTGATAAGGTATAAATTAGACTAAAATATATGCTCACCTCTCAGGTTCTTTACAGCTTCAATGCAAAACCCATAGAAAATAAATGATTTTTTTCTGAATTTAGTGGCATTTGGGTTCAACATTAATATAAAATATTTTCTACATTATTTTAATGGATTTAATTGCATCCAGAGAAAATAAGGGGTCCTAATTTTTTTTAATTGGATTACGACATGCAGACTGATAAATCAAATAAAAAGGATGATTTAACAGATTTTTTTACATTTCTCCTTCCAGATCAGGAGTTAAGTAAAGTATGACAGTCATTAAAGAGCATCAATCAACCACTTGATGGCTTTGGGTACAGATACATACATTTGTATGTTTCCCATTTCACTTTGGAATTTTTTCCTCTGGCCAACAACACTGAAAATTATCAGCTTACACTTCAGCTTCCCTCACGACATAAAAATCCAGGCACAAACTGCCAAAGTATAAAATTCCTATCTTTGGTGGCATTTGGATCCTTCAGCAGTCTTAGCATTAGCATGCATCACTAGCAATCATTACCAGCACTGCTGGACAGATTGGTGCAGGCATGGAAAGGTTATGCCATCACACCCAGAACAGTGTCCAGTTCAACATGCGCTGAGAGCACACTCGTGGATCATGTGCCCATACTTTGCTGTTGGCTGTGCTGGTTCCCAGCAGATGGCCTCCCACCTTGAAGATGGCTCTTCAGCTCGAGCTGTTGAGGCATATGCCTTTTGTTCTGAAGTTTGTATTTCTGTCCCTAGTGCCAGTCAACATACTGTCCCCTGCCTCTGCTGCAATGGATTTTAATCTAAGCCTTATTATTATGTCAAGTGGCAAAAAAAAAAAAAAAATGAAAGGAGAAAAGATGCAAGACAGACTATTAACAGAAAAGGTGAAACAACTTCAGAGTCCACACAGCAAAGAAACACTGTGGTTTTGCTCTTGTCAAAGAAGGGAGGTTTATTATGAACAAATCTACCTTTTCACTATCCCCACTCAAACAATGCAGCTAATGTACCTGCTATGCAGAGGTCTCAGATATAGGGACAGTTTATCACATTTTTGAGAACACTCTAATAGTATTAACTTTAAAATTTTTACAAGTGACTACTCAAACTTCTTATAGAACAGAACCACTGAAGGTCATGTCCTAGACTTCGTCAAAGGGAAAAGCTATTTTCTCTGGGTTTCCAATAAGGTTTCACAAATGATTTATGATCTTAATGTCAAGAAGTACTAATGATCGCGGGTCATTTATGGATTTCTGTTGAATCTTAATTACATTCACAGATAACACTTTTATACATTCAAATGCAACACTGATATTCAAAATGTGAAGATCTTAAAGATCTCAAAGCCTTAACTGCACATAAACATGTTCTCTGTGATCATGAATATATGTTTATTCTAAATTCATTCACCTTCCAGTGCTTTTGCTAGGAAAGAAAATTATAAGCACAAATATAATATGAAATACTATAAAAATAGCATTAGAAGAGCTCTGAAGAGGTCATCTTTTTCATCCCTGTCTCACTACATAAATCCATTTAAGTAAATTGAACAATATTTGCTTAACCTTATTTTAAAGTCTTCCAAGAGAGAAATTAATCCAGTTTTTCAAATGCTGAAATAAATTTCCTTACTATCCTGTTAGAAATGTCTTTGAAACCCAAATGTCTTTCATTACACAGTAAGATATATCACTTTTCATCCTACCTGCTACAGGTATTGTGAAAAGTCATAGTGAATATACCAAACACATACTTAAATAGTTAGATAGCGAATCAAATTAACATAGCAATTATAGAGAACGGTGTTCTCAGCCTTCCTTTTTCTTTCATGCTGCCTCTTTTTCACCAGAAAAAATAACTATCAGTCCTACTTCATAGGTCATTTATTAACCTTTTATGCTGCTTTTTTTCCCAAAGACTCTCCACTGCCTATTTTGAAGTGTGCTTCCCAAATCTGGCCACATTATTATTTCAAGACTTCATACAATATGAATTTACAGCTACTGCTGGTGCATATCCAGCTTAGTACAGTTACAACAAACACAGGCAATCAATAATAAAAGTTGTAAAGTTTGTTGGGGGGGGTTATTTATTTATTTTCTAATCTGTGTTTGAATGTTATCAGTGACAAATCACAATCTACTGGGATTGTACCAGTTTCTGACTTTTAGCTTTTTGCTACTCTCTTCTTTTTCAAGTCATCTTCATCATATTTATTTCTAGAAAAAAAAAAAAAGATTATTTCAGTTTTGATTGCTACAAAAAAGAAGATTCTTTCATTTTGACTGTTACCCTGAAAGCATTTATAGATGATGATGATGGCCACATCCCAGAAGCCCTTGTACTTGAAAACAGCTTTCTGATCTTTACTTCAAGCACATGATTTTTAACACTGAACTACGTGAAATGGTGCATCACTAGGGAAAAAAAAAGCAGTAGAGAGACTCTTGAATTTGATCTGGTATCAGTCATTCACTTTTCAATTTGCTGTCCATATCAGGTAAACCTACAGATTACCTTCAGCTTCATCATGGAAACACCAAACATGATAAATCTGAATTTTTCAGATTTACCTTTTCAGATTTCATATTACCCTGGACTTTCCTACTATCACAGATTATTTTCCATGGTCAGATAATTTTATTTGAGAAATTCATTTGTTTATTGGTATTCTGTTAGTTGAACAGAAGGGAGTACTTCTACAGTTTTTATACGTTGCAACTAGCAATAATTTTCTAAGCGCATAATTAAGATGAATGACTGTACCATTAACAACAAAGTTCCTTTAAAATCATCAGTAAAAAGGTTTCTTCCAGAAAATTCAGACTTTTAGTTAGCTAAATCACTCTGAGAGGGGAAAGTACTACCACCTAAATACCTAACCCTAGGTTGGGTCGCCAGAGTCTGCATGA
>JANHGB010000730.1:0-35654 GCA_026283785.1 Coracopsis vasa | reverse complement strand
CATGCGTTGAGAGCACACTTGTGGATAATGTGCCCATACTTTGCTGTTGGCTGTGCTGGTTCCCAGAAGATGCTGCCAATTTTAGCTGAAAGCTTTGTATTTCCAGGCTAAAAGCAGCTTCTAGAGCTTCCCATATAGTGCTGGTCTACCTTTCCAAAACCACCATTTGCAGACAGGAAAATTGAAGTATCCTAGCTGTAGGACACCTTCCAGGTTCACAGTATGATCCCAAATTGATTGCACATCAACAGCACAAGTGTCAGCAGCAGCAGGAAGCTACATGACTGTTCTTTGGTTGCAAACAGAGGGTAAACATCAATGCAGAGTACAGCCCGTGATACAAAATGTGCTCTCATGGTATATGTGAAGCAAGTCATGGTGTTGGCTAGAAGCACAAAGGGTCAACAGAGAGCTCCCATATGATGGCACGCTTCTGCCGTTGCAGCCTACATCTCTTGATCTGGGAACTACTGAGCACTCTGTGGCAAGACTAGAAGAGACACAGTAGGCAAAAAGGAGGTTCCTGTGCCTGAGTGTAAAACACTGCAAAAGCCAAGAGCTAGATAATGTTACATGTGACTCAAGATGAAGCAGCTCTCAGTACCCAGTCTTGCAGGCTTCCATTTGACATCTGCTTCCACCAAGCCTTTGCTCTCTCAGCAAGAGATTGTTGATCCCTGCTTTTGCATATTTCTTCATGGTGCAGTGGATCATGATGCATGCTGCAGAGGCGCTGAAGCTCAGACAGGTCAGAAAGCTAAAAGCAGGACAGTCCAAGTCACACAGATATAAGAGATTTGACCTACCTGTGCCTTTGGGCCAGTATCTCTGCTCTGTGCTGTGTGGTCAACACTGACTCTTTTGAATAAATGTAACTGTGTCTTAGGCAATGTGTGAACACGATGATTGTTAATGAAATGAAAAAATGCATTTTTATATTTTATGTAGTTCCAGTCAGATAGCAACTAATTGCTGTTATTCTTCTCAGTGGAAAAAGAGATTTCAATATCATGTTACAGAAGAATTAGAGCATTTAAGTAGTGGATATGTTTATGTGTGTTAGCTACGTTTGTCATAGATATTTACAAAAAAATTAATTACCGTGAGAAACAGATCTAACAGTCTAATACTTTAAAACCCATTCCTTCTAGCTTGATTTTCCTTATGAGAGAATTTCCTCTTTTGGGGATGGAACAATGACCATCCTTAGGAAAATAAGTTCAAAAACTCTGTGGTTTAAACACTCTCAGAGTTCTTGAAGCCAAATAACTGATTCATTCTGGCATTTTCAAAATATCTTTGAAAACTCGAATAAATGTTTAAATAAAATAAAAGAGCTATATTAGTATTTATTTAATATGAGTGCCTAGGGAGCGGAAATTAGTGACTCTCACTTTATCACTCAAGCTTTTCCTTGATTTTATTCATGTTTGTCAGCTGCATTGAGCCTCCTGATATTGGCATGAGATGCTGGCTTTTTACAAATTTACTCTGTAACAAAATAGTGTTGCCAAGCCTTTTGTCCCTATGTCAAATTAATTCTAACCCTTCCTCTCACTCCTCACACTGAAAAGACGTGGTTACCCTAACTTAGCCATTTTTTCTGAAGGACAGTACAGCTCCCTGAGATGCAATGCCTCCCACAGGTGTTTTCCTTTCTCTTTCCAAGTTATTTCACCACAGACTGCCTCCTGTTTAGTGGAACTTGCAATGTTACTGGAGAATGACTCAGAAGATTCTCTTGAACAACTTAATTTTAATTTCTGCTTTTATACTAGATATACTTTGACAACTATCATTTGAGAAGTGTGTGAGTGTGCATATACATGTGTGTTTCTTTTTTCTTTTGGGTATTTACTTTGCAAGAAGGCAAGTAGTGCTAAGCTAGTTCACTAGATCCTGTGCCCGGTTCTTGGGCTGAACTCTTTGCAGATGGAGCCAAATCAAACATTTCATGGACCTCAAAAGCCCACAGAGTTGACTAAAAGGGATTTAGGAATGCTTTTTGGGGAAGTTACCAGATAGCCTTGCTTAGTTGGTCTCCTTAAGAGTTCATAACCCAATCTTATGCTCATGATAAGGGGCTTCAGTCTTTGTGAATTGGCAGAAATAAATCCTCCAAGAATTCCAGGATCACAGGAATCCCGGGTCTTACTTTCCCTTTATTTTGACCTTGATTTTTTTTTAAAGGGACTTCAATTTTCAACACACAATCAACAAACAGACCAGATCATCCTTTTTGATATTGGCTGGGAAAGTGCATATGGCTTTCTGCAATATACACACACAGACACGCATTGCTACAGCACTCCAAATGTGCGTCATATTTTTTTCCAGTTTTACCACTTAATTCTTAGTCTGCAGTGATTAGGAAAAGAATTGAAGTATTAGTCTGCTATATGTGGCAGTCTGCAGCTACATTCCGGTAATAAATCTGTGTCTTTAACAGAGAAACAGGCTATTAAGTTTCCTCTTCGAGCAATATCTTTGGTTATCGTTATAGGCTGAACTTCTTAAAGGAATCTGAAAGAATTTGCTGCCCTAATGTCAATGAAATTAAGTAAAATGTGTGCACTTAATGCTTGGGATTTCTCTTTAAAAGTCTCATACATAATAAATAAAACACTATCAACTACTACAGTATCAACTACTGCTGCCTAACATCATTAATGTTTCATTTCCCAGAGGGGCATGATGACAACTGAGTCTCATCTTAGGGTGGCTTTCAGAAAAAGGAGAAGAGGTTAGTGACATTACCTGAGTGTGTGACTTTGCATACTTAAGAGGCAAAGTAGATAAAAGTTTGTTAAATGACAAATGTATCACCTTTTTCCTTACAGACTGGAGTGCATTCCCCCTGATGGGAAAGGAAATTGTGATGGGAATCTGGGAGATCCTGAAATCTTAATGCAGGAATTGGACTTATGAATAGCAGCTCATAGCAAGCCAGAGCTGAGTGTTAGAGGAGTGCTGAATTCTAGGTACAGAAATTACTTTTTTTTTGGACATAATTTGTTTCTTTTTGGCAGCCACTGACCCTGAATTTCCACTTGCATGCATTTTGTATTTGCACACTGCGTGGAACAGCACTGGAGTCTTCCATTTCCTTAACTTGTGGATTTTGGTTCAGTGATTTCAATTGTGTGTCACTTTGCTTATTTGCTTTGATTTGCTCCAAAGCATGATTCCCTTTGGGGTCCCTTGACCCGTTTCAGCTGAATAAACTGTAGCCCTGGTCTCTCACTGTAAACTAGGTACAGATAAAGTGACATTTCCCAAAGCAACCATACCTGCAGATTTCCTCTTCCAGAATGAAACTATGACCCAGCTAAAGTAAGATTTGATTTGCATTTCTGATAATTATTTGTTTCTCAAAGAGCCATGTCACTTTTTGTTTCAGAGGGTTGGTTTTGGTTTTTTTTCACAGACTGCTTTGGTGGCATCACCTCCACATCTTCTCCACTTCAGTAACCTATTCTTATAAGTATATGATATTTCGTGGATTTTCTGAGTGGAAGGGCTCATTAACTAGTTTGAGAAGGGAAAAATAAAAAGCTTCCAGTAACTAAGCACATTTGGACAGGAAACAGGTTAAAAGTTATATTCAAAGTATTTCAAACTAACTCCAGAAATGCAACCAATAAAACCCAAGGTATTTGCTGGTTTAACTTAGAAAATACAAATCTGGAGATCTGTTGGGTAGATAAGTGGAAAATAGAATCCAGTCTCTTCAGCCTACCCATCTGTTGCCCTGTCGTCAGGTGCAGCAGCCTCTGATGTTTCTGAGCAAGGTGAAAAAGAAATAAAGGCAAATCAAGACATAAGCCCTGAGAATACATCTGCCCAGTGCACGATGATAGAAATCTTTTGTCTTCACTGATCCCTTGAAGTCTTGATAAGCTTTAGTTGCAGTGGTTGTCTTAGCACAGGGTTCCAGGTGTTATGCGCTCTCTAAAGGCTGTGCATAACTTATTATCTTTTCCCTGGTCCACAAAATATGACATGAATAAGGGATACATATTTTTACAAGCATTAAGGTCAGAAACCACAATGATTCTACGTGAGCTCCTGTACCTTCTGGACACAGAATTTCTCCCAGAGAGTGGATTAAATTATACCTCCTAGAAGGATTTTGAATTTTATTTTAAAAATCTAAACCCATGTTGAGTCCTTGCTGTCCTGTGCCCCTTCAACCCTTTTAGGAGACTGTTACATTGTACAATTATGCTCTCTGCTAGAAAGCTATGACTTCTTTCAAGGTTCAATTTGTGTAAATTTTTGCCATAGATCTTGCCAGTTCTTTGTCAACAAGCTTGGAAAGCTGCTGCTTTGGAACTCTTTTCCATGTGTAAATACCTAGACATAATGATCAAGCCACCTCTCAGTCTTCTCTCGGATAAGCTGAAGAGATTGAACTCTCAAAGCCTCACGTAGTACAACTTGTTTTCCAGCTGCTGGATCAAACCTCCCCAGCCTTTCATCTCTGTCACTGTTATTAGGCTGCACTGCTACTCTGGAATGTGGGAGGGCTCTTCAAAGGATTTTAGACTGACCACCTGATATCCACACTGAAGCACTGTCTGAGGGAATTTTGATATTTCTTTTGATTCAGACCTTGGCTTTAAGAACCTGAGAGCTACGGCTGCTTTAGAGCTCAATAATGGCTTTGCCACAAGTGAGCAGGAGAGCAGCTCATTGCTCTGTAAGGCAGATGTGCTTCTAGGTTTCTCTCTCCTATGCAGAACATATTCCTGACGTAATTTGTTTTCTCTGTCTGCTGTAGCAAATGAAGCTGTGAACACGTGTGTAAGGAACAACATCGAAGCTCTGCTTACACCTCCATCATATGTATGAGGAAGGGAATGCAGCAGCCCCTGAGAAGTTCCTGTCTTCTATAGCTTGCAAGATCTAATCTAAAAAACCTACAAGGAACAAGAACACAAATACGTAAATGTGCATATACACTTTTTTGCTCATCACTTAACATCTCTATACAAACAAATGGGATCTTGATCAACAATTTTCTAAACACTTTCATGCTAAATGAGGGTATAATGCATTTTCAGTGAAATTTCGTATCATTCCCTTTTGGGCGTGTACCCCAAAGTCCACAAATATTCATGTCTTTCCACTCACTTCAATGAGTTCTTATCAATTTCTTCTATTATGAGGGTTCAACCTTTTAAAATTATAATTGAATTGGCTAGGGTTTTTTTAGTACCCTGACACCATTTTTAAACTAGATAGGGTGCTCATTAAACTCATTTTACAGGACCTTCTAGTGAACTATATCCTAAATTACAAGGAAGTAATGTTATAATTTAGGAAATAGTTGACCATTTATCAATGTTTTACATATTTTTCAAAGAATGAATAGGCTTAAGGGAGAGGAGAAATGATTGAGATGAAACAATGAAGTGCATCATATATGTGTTCCTGTACATTTATAGGTATGCTAATTAATAAAATTACAGCTATGACCATAATTAATAAAAACTAAAAATAAAATCTTGTGTGTTAGCTGTGATTTTTGCACATCCTCATTGTAAACTTCAGACATTGTCACATAGATCAGAATTTTTCAACTCGGGACTGGGGTTACAGACATTTTAGGCAGGGAAACAAAAGAGAGCATCTTCAGACAGAACAGGTTCCTTGCTTGACAGGGTTTTAATATATTTCTCACACACACAGGCTCACAGTAGCAGCTCAGTGCCATGTTTGTTTCCTCACCTCACAGATGGAGTATGTTTTTCTCACCTTTTCACATGATGCAGCACATCCCAAGAGAGATTTAAACCTCTTTTCCATGGCTCCCATGTTCATTTATCAGCACCTGACTCTGTTGTTATCTTAAGTCACCTCTGAGAAGGTGAACTGAATATCAATTTGCAATAAGTAGCAAGAATTTGTTGCTGTCAAGATGTCACAGTAAAAAATTAGTACCTGGTTTTCCCAGACATCTCTGAAGTTTAAGTAGCCTACCCAACTATCCTCAGCCACAAAGAAAGAATATTACGTCATCAGAGCTCTGCTGTCTGTGTTTGGCATGTCACCCCTCAGCTCTCAATGCAATCCTTTGAAGGGGCTTGTTCTGCTTTGTGAAGTACATTGTTGAGTCTGCAGTATCCAAACAGTATGATGAGTGTTTCAAAACTCAGTACTGATAAGGTAGAAACTTTCTGAACAAACTTGTGCGGCTGACACCAAAGCCCATTTTGGCACAAAAAAATGTGCAAACAGAGAAAAGGAAATCAGTTGCCCATTAGAATCTAGCAGGAACTCACAATTTGCAAAGTTCTGTCCATCAGTGTCTCATGAGTGGAGGTCAATTCACCCTCCCCACATCCAAGCAATATGGGGATGGGCTGGAGAAGGGCTGAGGACTTATCCAAGGCTTAAGTGCAAAAGAATCATACGCCACCCAAACAAACCAGGAGCAGGAGAATTCATGTGGGTACAATGCATAGGATCCTGCAGTGTTTGGCTATAAGTCTTCTTGGACTCTTCTGTTACTGGCCATATCTTTGAGGAGTACCCATGCAGCTTGCAGTAAACAGCTGGAGATCTGGCCTCCCATTCTTCTAAAGAACAAAGGCAAATTTGGATCCACAGTCCACAGATGGTATCTGCAAGGTCTAGTGCAGGAGCTCTGATTCATCAACTTCCAAACTGTCTCACATGCAGCCCTATCTACTATTCCATGTGACTTATCTTAATTCATGTTCTATCAATTCTTAATATTATAAATACAACAATAATAAACCCTGGATACATTTAGTCTCTATAAAGATTGCAGTCGCCTTCAAACATAGTAATAAAGTTTGCTTATTACAGCAGCAGCATAACAATTTGCATTCTAGATCCCTGTCCTTATTACTTATAACCTTCAGGTGTTCAAAAGTGTTGCCTCATACTGAGCTATTAATTCCATATTTAAGCACCTTGACTTTAAATGTACTGAGTACTTCTGGGCTCTGATGAATTTCAAACAGCATTCAGATTTAAAAGATTACATTAATTTCTTGTTTTGTTTTTTTTTTAAGTCTCTGAGTCTGTCCTTGGGGGAAGGGCAGCCTCTTTATATGTTCACATTGAGTTTAATAGTAATACTACTAATCTTTCCCTTATAATAATACCAATAATAATAACATTAAAAAGAGCAGGGGGTATAACATTAAAAAAAAAGGAGGAGAATGGCCCAATTAGCTATTCAAAAGTTACCAGAGTCAAGGTTTCACAAGAAATACAGAATTTCCTATTGAAACAAAGCCAGGGTCATTAAGAACTGAGTTGCAATACAAACATGCAGACAGACAGGTGTGTGTTTATGTACATTAGCTCTTACATTTCAAGTTTTGTTAGAGTTCAATCACACTAATGTTTACATATTTAGCAATTACTTGGCACTTAATGCTTTCAGACTGATTTGAAATTGCAGACCACAATTGTACTGTTGTGTACTCTTATTCATTTGTTACACATAAGAAAACTGAGTTTCCTCAATAAACTACAGAGTACTGGTGTTGCAGCTTTACAGTAAGTGTTGAAGTAGAAAGGTTGCATTTTCTGGTATCATCTGTTGTGTAGAGGGAACCATCACATGTAGATGATGAGCACTTGGATGTGAGGATGTGGACAAAAAATTTGAAAACATTTGGGTATTAATGAAACTCTTATGTAGCTACTAAGGGGAAAGTCTCAAGAGCTTCAAAACAAACAGTGAAGGAAGACGAATTGCCTGCAGTCACTCAGAAAGCTGTTACAGGAAGAACAGATCAGAAGAAAATGTTCAATAAGCAACTGAGGCAAGTTCTCAGAATATTTTTTTCATTGGAAATACCTTTTAATTGCCCTTTTGCTTGAATCTTGACAAAGAAGGGAATTAAGGCATTCAGAAGAATGGAAGACAGGAAAGGAAGGTCAAAAGGAAGAAACAGGAAGAAAAGGAAAGAGGAAAGGAGGACGAGAGAGAAAGAATGTAAGAAAATATCATGTATCTGAAAGGCATTGATGTGATGATCGGGTAGGTCTTTTCCAACTTCTATTTCAGCAGCGCAGAGTTCAGTGTGGTCCAGATGGAAGATGCACCAAGGACTTTGTAGTGCTGGGCCCTAAGCTTTGTTTTTCCCTTCAGTTTTTCAGAAAACATTCAGGTATCGCTCATTTTTTTTTCATGATGGAGGGTTTTTTTCCCTTGTGGTTTGGGCCTGCTCTAAAATCAATACATCTTAGGATAAAATAATAGACTTCAATTCACTTTAGGTCCTTTTAGTTCAAAAGCCACAATCTTGCAAGGAGCAAAATCCAAATGTCCAATTAATATCAGGATCAAATTCTGATTAAGTGACCTGCAATTCACCTTTCTGCCCTCATACACATTTTCCATGGATAATTATTAAATAAACGTCCCATTTCAACTGATCATCTTTTGACCCAAATACGATGCACGGCTTTGGTAACTTTATACTTAAAAGGGACTCAAAAAGAAAACAAAATAATTAACATTTATTTTAATAACATACATTATACCAGCAATATTTCATAGAATTAAAAATTATAATTTTTGGAAAAGGATTAGCTGGAAATACATTGCTTAAACAACAAGGAGGCCGCTATCTTTCAGAAGTAATCCACTAGGAGTATGGTGGACTCTGCTGAACGTAAGTATATGGCCAAGTCCCAGAAAAAACCTTCACAGAGTACTAAAACCCCCTTGGAGCAATGATAAACTTAAACTTTATAGAATTGGAAGCAGAGACTAAAAAGACACTTCTCAGACGGGGAACTCATCTCTTGCCTCTTGTACTCATATTTATTTTTTTTTTCCCAAAAGAAATGCCGGAGGCTTTCTGAACAATAGAAAATGTGCAATTTCTTTCTCTAAGATACATCTATGCTTTGTTTTCTTATTATTGTTGACAGAACCCTTCATTATGCCCTTAAAGAATCATTTTATGTTTATTTTGTACTGTCTGTACAGATTTGGGGACTTGTTTTATGAATTGCCAGAGCACAATGTCTTTTTTTAATAAAAGTTTATTACACTTTGATTGATTTCCCTGATAGTGATTGTGTGTGTGCCTGTGTTACAGTTACTCATTTTTGTTCTAAACCCCAAATTACTGCAACTAGTGTACCAGAGGAGCACTGTAACTGTTAGGAATTGACTATGCAAAATGTTTCTCAGCTTTATTTTTCAATGCAGATGTTTCCACGGAAAAACCATTGAGAGCTAGTTTGCCAGAGTCCTTATTCTTTAATTCATGGGAGCTTGCAAAAATAAGTCACGAGTGCGAAGCAGCACAAATGTGAGATTGAGCTCAGCCACCTGATCATATTATCACAAATTAACGAATCACTTCATGTCTTCTGAACTGTGCTGGGTATGTTAAATGTAACCATAGGTAAGCATTTACTAGCAACAAATATATCTATATTTAAAATGTTGGCTTATCTTAGCACATAGTGAAAGAAGCTTCCACTAAACAAAGTACATTCACATTTTCCATAAGCTAAAAGCATATGTAGATATAGTTCCTGTGGTTCTGCTGATGTTTGGTAACTTGCTAAACAGCAGTGATTTGAACAGGCTTCAGAAATACATGGCAGGATGCCTTTTTTGCGCTTTCTTACTATGAAAAGCACTATATTATTTGCCATTAGTTGCAATTGTTCTGGATAAGATTAAAATTGCCTGAGTTTCATCGCTTGGTAAGTCAATTTTTAACTCCCAGAAGAGCTCCTATCTTTAACTCAAGTAATGTACTTTAAAACTGGAGATGGCTTTTTAGTGGGGCAGAATGGGATGAAATGAAATGTTTCAATGAAACCTGAAGTTTGTGTTATTCCCTCAGTGCTAGTGCTGCTTCTCATATTGCCTGTGGGGACAGTTAGATTAGATAGATACACTGAGCATACTCCATAGAGACGTTTAGGGGAGGATCTTTAAAACAGCCTATTCTTGCCCTCCATCACTTCACCTACTCTATACGCAACCTTTCATATCTCAATAAAGACTATGACCACTGGTTATTTTACAGCTAGATATTCATGCTTGCTGAAGGACATAACTGAGCTGGCAAGCTTCATCTTGAAGAGAAGAAATTGGCAACACTCATTCAGCAACCTTTGGTGAACGGTGGCAAGGCAGTGTGACTTCAGCTGCTGAAAGGACAAAGCTGCCTGGCCCTGCTAGAAAGAGATAGGAATAAAGCCATGAAACTAATGAACACTAGAGGAGCTGGAAAGCAAGGTTATGCTGTCCTTCTCCTGTTGAGATAGCCCTGGATTTTAATTCTCTGTCCTGCCTCCTGCGCAGTCAATAGTGGCCATCACACAAAGTTAAAACAGATTTTCTGTCCTGAAAAAGCCTCAGTGAGCCACTCTGATGCCTTCTGGTAGTAATTACCAGGAGTGCTCTGTGCAGCCTGGATTTGACTCTGAAGTTGGCTTTTCTTTGAGCAGGGGCAGACCGTGTGACCTCCAGAGGTCCCTTCCGACATAAATTACTCCACTACTCTATGAATCTGTCCCAGTCATCCTCCTACAGCATTTGGCACCAAGAAATGGATATGATACTGCAGTGCCCTGTGCTGGCCATGGCACCATGAAAGCACTCCAGCACCAGGAGCATGGGGTGAAAACTGGCATTCTTTTTGATTAAATTTGACCTGTGTCTGGTCTCCCTTAGAAAGAAAAACTCTTCTGATAGCAGTGAAATTGCCATACTGCAGAAAACACACAAGATTGGCCAGCTCAATTTGGTTTTACATAGCTTTGTTTCTTTTCTTCAAAAGGCATTTTTTTCCCTGGTTCTTATACCTCATCCCCCTTCATAACAGAGATAATAGTCAATTATATAGCATGTTGTACGTAACACATGCCTGTGCTATCGTGTGTGGGCACTCCTCTGCTTTCTGAGGCTTCCAAGGCCTTCCAGAGCCTTTTTTTTATCTACCAGCCAGCATTTGGTACAGAGTCTGGAAATTATTTTGCTGCCAAAAGTGTACAAGGGAGGTGGGAGGCAATCTGTGGGCTTCTGCTAGAGCAAACACAAAGAGCCATTCTCTCATCTAGTAAAACAATAAGATTAGTCCTTTTATCATTAATTTTTTTTCTCTCCTTCACTGCTTTGTAAACACTGCTTGTATGACTTTGCCTCTTATCGTCTGCAAACTGAATCTGCTTTTGTTGAAGCAGTGTCAATCACAAGGGTTTTTCTGCTTATATACTTAGTGATATGACTGATTGAAAAAGAAGACAGGCTTTCATTTGGGTCTGCAATATGTGACATACTCACTGCTAGAAACATAAGGGGGGAAGAAAACAAAGGGGGTGATTTGGTAAAGCATAACCCGAAGTTCACTTGCTCTGTCAAGGAGATTAAGATTAAACTGAAGGAGGTCAAAGCTATTAACTTTTAGACTACAGGGTATACAACAAGTTAGCATCTAGTTAGATATTGTCTTTCTAATTAGAGAGAAGCTTGTTTCTAACTTTTTATGTAAACATTAGCCTTAGCAAAAGCCTGGGTGGTCTCAACATTGTAACCCAGTGGACATATTTGATCCACATCTCCCTGCAAAAAATGTCCTCTATGACCAAGCTTACATTTAAATTGTAAATAAGTCTCTTGATTCCTTTCTGCCAACTGTGACAGCATTTGAAAAGGGAAAACTTCACAGTGATACTTCTGGGCTTGCTTTAAATCTGTTTTCCCAAATGCCAAATTCTCCTTCACACCATACACTTTGTGACAATCTTATTTATGTTCAGCTCTTTGGACCAAACAAGAAGATTAGTGCAGCTACCAGTAAGGAACACAGACATGACTTGTTTGTTAATTAAATCCCATAGCAAGACTGACTCTTGCATAAGTCAGATGTTTATTTATGGAATATCCTTCACTTTTTCAAGACATATTATTCTCTGATTTTACGGTGCTCTGTCTTCAGCTTCTTGTTCTAAATCCAATGATGAGTGAAGTAGGGTGTTTTATCAAAGGAAAATAAATTAGATGATAGATAGCAGTAAGCAGAGTTAGCCTTTGGAAGGTGATTTGGTTAAGCCTTTAGTAGCACTGACCCAGACAAGTAGCACAATGGCTGTGGTTTAGCATATTTCAGGCAGATCTGGTGTGGTAGGTTGGGTTGACCTTTATTGGATGCCAGGTGCCACCAAGCCAGTCTATTATTTCCCTCCTCAGCAGGACAGAATGGGATAGGTGGGGAAAGGAATAAAATAAGATGAAAAAAACCTTGTGGAACAAAATAAAAGCAATTTAATAAAGCAAAAGGAAAGGCCAGGCATGGAAGCAAAGGAAAACAAGATTTATTCTCTACTTCCCATCAGCAGATGATGTCCAGCCACTTCCTGGAAAGTAGGGCTTTGGTACACGTAAGTGGTTGTTCCAGAAGACAAACCTCATAATAAACTAGTGTGCCCCCTCCTTCTCCTTTCTCTTAGCTTTTATTACTGAGCAGTCATCATAGATTATGGAATATCCCTTTGATCAGTTTGAGTCAGATGTCCTGGCTATGTTCCATTCCAAGATCTTGCCTAGCCACATCCTGCTGGTAAGGGGGGGATGTTGGAGATACAGTCTTGATGCTGTGGGAGCACTGCTCAGCAGTAGCCAAAGCACAGGTGTGTTTACCAACAGAAAGCACAGCACTATGAGAGAAATGGGGAAAATTAACTCCTTCTGAGCAAGACCCACTACAGCTTGTTTATCTCTTCCTACACTGCATTAGCATATTTTCTGAGTATGAATAAGTTTTGGTTTGGTATCTGACCAGCATAAACACCCATCTCTTACATGACGATGGTTGAGTGAAGCTTGTGGAGTAAGCTTGTGGCCACCTCCCAGTAGTGTGTTGTTGTTCCCAGTGTGGTCTACCTTTAATCCAGACCTTAATTTCTGTAAAACACCTGCTTCCCACAGGCTGGACTTGTACAAGGGGATTCATAAACATTCATAGGGAAATGATCATGCAGATTTTTAACTAGAAATAATCCTCAGAAATTCATTTTGGCTGCTCTACTAAATTTGAACCGTAGGTTTTTCTCTCCTGAAAGAATGTGAAAGCTGGAGAGGGCTGTGTTCAGAAAACTGTCCTACAGAAAAACTTTTCTGATCCACTGGCAGTCTCTGTCATCTCTATTTAACATGGTGTTTTGCGTCATTAGAGGAAATCCCACATCTAAAACCATGGTTTAAACACCACCATATTGCAATGAAAAAATACAGTTCTTTGCTTAATCAGTTACAGCCCATTAACATTTTTAAGCCCAGAGAAAAGCCTCACAGAATGAAGCACATAATATTGATACCACCTGAAATTTTAGAACTTATTGCAGTCCTTTGGTATCAGAAAGGCACTGTGTGTTAAATTCTCGCCTCCCTTTGGAATACAACGTCACTGGGTACATACAGCAAGGGCCACCAAAGTTTTCAGGCCCAGTTGCAGAAAAGTTACATGTGCCTGCCTCACGACTCTGACTCTTTCTGCCTAATCTCTATGACTATCACCCATTTATCACTCCATGTCCACTGACACAACAATATTGCCACCATGAGTAGTAAAACTGGTCTGCCCAGTTCTCATTTTGATAGATGCTTGTGAAAGGACGTGTCACATTACCATTTCTTCAGTTAATCACATTTGCATTGTTAAGCACGCTAGTCTTCTGATAGAAGAGATAATACAAAAAATTTTCAGGGAGAAGAGTTCGCTTCAAACAGATAAATAGAAACTTGTTATTTTGGAAGGATCAGAACGCTTCATATTCAGCTTTTTGAAAGCAACAAAAATAAAATGTGGCAAAGACTGAAATGTATTCATGAAACATTTGGCACTAGAGAGTCTACATTTTTCATCAAAAAAGTCATTTCACAAATCTCTATTTTCCAAGAGATGCATTTGCTTGAGCATGTAGAGGCCATAGAAAAATATCATTTTATTGTTATTAATTATAGTGATAGTCCTAAAGCAAAAAGGTTGTTTTCTGAAAAGCAGGCTTCAATGAGAAATTCAATTCAATTTTGACAATGTAAGTTGGCTAATTCTATTGAACATTAATCTAATTTGAAACATGAAATCATAACCATACCAAAAAAAAAAAAAAGAGTTTCAAATTAAAAAATACACAAGTGTATTTTAAATGTTTAACATCAACAAACCAAAGAGGAATAGAATCAAAAATGAGGTAGCTGCAAAATGCTCTAAAAGATCTCTAGCAGGAAACAAACATGATGAAGAGCATACTCAAAATGAGATCATGTTCCCTAGCTCAGGGCGTAAAATTGACTGTTATTTCTAACTTTGACCATTAACAATTACAATACAGAGCCAGAACCTAGATACACTGAAATTAGCAGTGTCTCCCACTCAGCAGCCCATTTTCTGATTTCTAGGGTATGTTTTGTACTGAAGCCTGGCTCTCTAATTCACTTTACCATCTGGCAATCTATTGAGGACAGCACCAAGAAACTATAAAAAGCTAAGACAGGCACCATGCCTTCTTAAAATGTCAGTTGGGGTGGAGCTGTTAAACATATCCCACTTCCAAGCCATCTTTCTTCCCTGGGAAGGATTCTGTGATAAAACAGTTTTCTACTTTCTGAATTCTATTACATCATCAAAATAAAGGAAATAGGACAAAACTAGGAAATAGATTCAAATACATAAGCAACTCTTAATCTATAGAATGGTGTGTTACAAAAGAAGTGCAAAGAGGTATGCTTTTTTTTCTGTCATTACTGCCTTCTGCAAGTAATTACCAAAAGAAGAGGAAAACTATCTCCTTAAGTAAGCATCCATAAAACAAGTAGAATAATAAACTGTGCAATGTCAGCACTTCAATCTGAATAGCATGGTTTGGAGTTTTCATGCCACCAAATTAATGTATCCTTGGAATATGCCATAAATGAAGAACTCCTTAAAAAGTGCTGCATCCAACACTTTTGGAATGCTGTATTGCATTATTTTATCCTTACAGATTAAAATAAAATATCATAGAATTAGACTAAAGAAATCAGCGGCAGCACAGATAAAAGTGATCACAATTTGCTTCTGTTTGTTATATATAATCAGAATTAAGTCCAGACCAGTAATATGTATACTTGATGGATTGGAAGAGCCAATTTTGCAAAGCTGAAAACAATTATGAGCTAAATCAGTTGGGAGAAAGAAATTAGACAGGAAATGTGGATAATAACTGGAAAGTGTTTGAAAACATTTTACCAGAGGTTTTTAAAAAAGAATGAAAGCTCGGCTAGCCTAAATGTTGACTTGCTTAAAAGTGAAAACAGCTATATAAATCAAAATAATTGTGAAGAAAAAAAAGGTCTTTATTAGAAATCATGAGTATTAGACAGAAGATAAGAACTTCAGAAAATCGGTGAGGATGGAAGCACGAAGTGAGCTTTTTCATCAGAGTTAAGGATAACAAGATTTTTGTTCTTGACTACACAGAAGTGTAGCCATGTCAATAATATATGCAAAAATCTGTATGTTCTGTAAATAAACTCGATCTCTGCTTGAAATAAAAACCAGATAAAATCAGTTCTGTCATAAGAAGACAATACAATGTTGTTCATTCCAGCAGTAAATCAGGGGAATGTTAAATAACAAATTAAATCAGCAGGCCTACGTAATTTGCAACCAAGAGCTTTACAAAAGCTGGATGAAGAAATTTCAAAACCATGAATATTCTTTTTCGGTAAGTCTGAGAACACTGGAGAACTCCCACTGGACAGCAAGAAAAAGCCAACATCTTACCAATATCTTTTCTTTTTTTTTAAGTTATATGTGTAACCCAGGCAATTACAACACTTTCAGCCCCAGCTGAGGGGATAAAATAATGCAAAAGCTAATGGAGGACTATTAAAGGTGTGTAACGCAATTAATGCTAAAACATTAAAGGTGTGTAACGCAATTAATGCTAAACAAAATGTTTTAACAGACACGAAACTTTCTCATAAGTCTTCCTGGAAAACTCAGCATTTTTACTGTCTTTAGGAAGTAAAGAAAGGCAAATGTAGCCAGGCACGTATATGACAAGATGGTCCTTCCAAGTCTGCAAGAAGCTTGTGGACAAAAACAGCAAAACTGCACCGACACCAGAAAGATTCAGTGTCTGGCAAGGCCCATGCAGATGCAAATAACCCTCCATGCAGAACAAAATACCTTTGAAAAGTGGATCCTATGTCTTTTGTAGCAACACCTTTTAAGTCCCCTAAAGTTGAAAATGTGTCTGTTTATAAGCCTGTTTCTTAATTTCAAATGTCCTTTTTCCATACTGGTATTCAAGCAAGATTTACTTGGCATAGAAGTGGTGGAGAAAAGCTTAAGAAAGGCTTAAGTGAGCCTGGTGCTCTGTTCACTGAGGAACGTCCAGCACAAAAAGATTTTCTATATTAATACAATTCTGAAAGGGCAAACCAACTCCTAACCAGGTAACCCAGCTAATAATTGGGACAACATGCTAACTGGTTAGGGTTAACTATGTGTAACATTGCCATTGATTTATGACTGTCAGGTTCACAGGTTATTTAGATTGTTCAATTTAGCACTTTTCCCCAGCTTTCACTTGAACATTTGGAATCAGGTGTTCAATGGATTGATCAATATTAAGTACAATAGGTCTCTGTACCGCTCCATAAACAAAGTTGATTTTTATAGCCTTGGTGTGATTTAAACCTTTAACACTTTGAAATATTCTGCAGCACTCTTGCCATGTAACCATATGCTTCTCTTCATCTTCCTTAATTCACATCAGATTGTGACTTAGCAACATGCAGGGCAATGAAACCTGCTGTGTGCCTAGAGGGCCTGATTCTGCAAATGTGTATGCATGACACTGCATGCAGGTAAATAACTCCTTTGATCCCAGTGAGGCTATTCACATATATAAACCTGTTAGGGTGAATTAGTTGTAAGGGAAGGACTGACATTTGAATACTGAGCTTTGTAGTTAACAAGAGCTTCCATAGCACTCTGAGGCCATAGGGAGAGGTAGCTTTCATTTGTTCAATGTGACTTGTGTGACTTGCACAATTTTTCCCCATGTCAAATGCCCTCCTTCCCAAAAAAACAGGCTCATATGTCCACCTTTGCAGCCTGCTCCCAGCTTGTGACTGTACATATCAGACACAGTTGTGTAGAGGACTGTTCATGTCCATCTGCCAGCTAAATCTGATGCCTCATTCAGGGAGAAGATGAATGTCAGGAGAAGAGTGAAATGCAGATGCAACCTGAAGGGTTGTCAGCCTGTAAAGCCCCACTGGATGGCAAACTCTTCTTCTGCACAATAGCATTTGAGTGAACCCACCAGACACATCATCCCTCTTTGCATGATCTGCCCCGCTGTTTCCCTAGAAATTAGCAAATATGATGCTTTAAAAGGCCTAGAGAATAAAAACCTCAAATCACGTTTGGTGAAAGACCTCTTTCTCACTGCTGCATGGTGTGCAGATGGCAGAGAAAGCAAAGCTCTTCTGTTCTGAAACCAGGGTTACTCTCCTGCAGGAGCTGAAAAGGAAAGGGATACCCTCACTTTCTTTTCTCAGCACCATGCCACTGACCCACTGTTCACACATACACACCCATTACATTGCTCTTGAGTAAGTGCTGCTGGTTTGGCTGACCTTTGCTTGAGATTTCTCTTGAACAGAGAGAGTCCATCTGACTAAATACCCCTCAGGCATGTGAAAAGCTTGTAGGGATAACTGATGCAGTCAACACATGGAAGAATTTACTGTCTTACCCTGAGGTAAAAAGCAGATCCTCCTTAAGCACTTAAATAACTACAAATGTTTTCAACTTGGGGTTGGTATAAAATAATAATAAAAATAACCAGTCCTCTTTCTTAAAAAAAAAAAAATAAAAAAAGCAGGAAAGGAAGGAACGGGAAGGGGTAGCTCTCTGAGCCATCACCAGGATCCAGCTTTCATCTCACACGCTAAAGAAGCACAGAAAATGCAAAGCAGTTGCAAATGTCTTAAAGGGCAAGTTAAATGATTACCACAGACTGGGATCTTTTAATATCTATTGAGCTGAGTGTCACAGACTACACACATTTATGCATTTAATGCAGCTTTATATAGTATACATAAATGTATGTCATTGAGCAGTGACAGGAGAATCAAACAAGTATTTTTACCTATGAAAATATCCTTCTGTGTTGCTGTTCCACCTTGAAAAAATGCCATATTCAGCATCCCAGGCCCTAGGCCCTGAGCACCTTCCTTTGACATCAGTCTATGTTGATCAGGCTTCCTGAGCAAAGTGTTTCAGAAGAGATCAAGCTCGTCTCTGGCTTCAGAGGCTATATTTTGAAGAAGCAGCTTTCTTACATTCTTACACTAACAAAACCTGTGAAAAAGAAATGAACCATGTTTTGATTTCTGCAAGAAGCCGGGGATTATGCGTACTATTCCCTGATACATTATAAGGAGATATGCTTATTTTCATAAATAATGTAGTTATGTAAAACTGTACCAAGTAAAAGGCTCCCATCTCTTAGCCATCAGATCCAGAAACAGCTATAATTTAACAAACTGAAAATGAAAAATAAACTTCTCTTATGAACCTATGCTCATAAAAATAATATCTTATTATGAGAAGTTGCTGTAACACAGCTGTGGCATTAATAGCAGTACTATGTGTGTGTGGAATGAGCTTTTACCTGAAATGTTATTCGGTAAATGAAAAGAATCATTAAAATATATTACCAGCTATTACTAGAACAATCCCTCCAAGTAATTTTTATATTGCCATCTTCTTCTTTTAAAAACTCATTGCAAATTTCAAGGGAAAGAGGCCAGACAATTGAGAAACAGCTTAGTATCATGACGAAAGAAAATATTTCTGCTGATGACTTTAAAGCCTGTAAAACTGCAACCAGCAACCTGGGTGAGGTTCAGTGTAGCTCATCAAGCACTGTAAGCCTGGACACCTGAGTCACACATCTACAGAACTGCAGGCCACGCTGGATCTTCTCATGGCAAAAGCAATGTTCATTTTGTCAGAAAAGGAGAGCTTAGCTGATGATGGTGTAGTCATTTTATCATTGCCAGTGTCCTCAGCTTGCTTGGAGCAAGTTAGGATGCTCTTTCTAGAGCTACATTTACACAGGTGCTGCATTTGTGTAGTTCTTAGCACAATGAGCTCACTTCAGCTCTTAGAGATTCCCATGACAGGGGATTGGAACTAGGTGATCTTTAAGGTCCCTTCCAACTCAAACCATTCTATGATTCTATGACCAAAGACACTATATTTCTGCTCCTAATGATAATGATCATGCATATGTTGCTTTTCGCTCAGGAAAACATTGCTATGTTGTCACTAAAAGCAGTAACAGATGGAAAAGAGACAGAGAAATTTCCACATTCTCTGATTTGAATACCCATCCCACCAAAAGATGTTTGCAGACTCCCCATTATACTTCTGCTAAGCAGCTCATAGACAAAGGTAGCGTTATTACAGTCACTGGCATTTTATTCATGTTTTTAGCACAGAATTTACCTGAAAACAATCATATCTATGTTTCATTGCTTAGCATACTGAAGTGAACTTCTAAAATCAAAACCACTCTAATAAAATATTTTAAGTTTATATTGGTGAACAGACAGCTGCAGATGAAAATCATTTATAACCACTTTGCACCATTTCAAAATCCCATCCTTGCTCAGCATTAGATAAATGATAATATTTACTAATCTAAAATTCACTAGGCTCTTTAGAAGCTTTTGTACAAAACAGCTTCAGAACCTCAACTTCTTATGGTTGATCATTAAGTTAATTTTTTATTGTTCAGCCATGTCCTTAAAAAAACCCAACAAAACCATCAACTAAATGCTAAGACAACCTGTGTCCAGATGGTGATTGTGAAGTTCTCTTTTTGAAACTCTTCATTATTAAGGCACCACTGATAAAAAGTAACTGTCCTACAATATCTCAAATCTACTGACGTCTGTTACAAATTTCCCTTTTCTGCACTGGAACGAAAGACTCAGCGCTGCACTTCAAGGAACTGAATTCCATAGCCAGGCAGCTTAATTTGCAAACTCACTTGATCCATAAAACATGGTCATAGTCCACACATGGACCATATTATAGGCATTTCAAAGGTGAATGAAAAAGAGTAGTCTAGTGAATAAGGAACATAGGATGAAGCCATATCCAGCAAAGCTTTTTCTAAAGTACAAGGTCTTAAAATTAACCCACCACTGTACCAAATGGTCTCAGACAGATACAAAATGATCCATATTCAGGCACAAGCAAGGCCAGCTCTGTCGAAACTCAGTGTAACAGAAATACCTTTGCTCCAGAAAAAATGGTATTTTGTGAAAGGAAATGAAACATTAACATTTAGACACAGACAAAACACACTGGGATGAAAACCTGTTCAAAACTTAAGTTCATGGCAGCTTCATGCAGAAAACAGAGAGAAAACTGAAAAATCTGTTTTAATTACTCATCAGAAAGCTGAAAAATCAGAGAAGCTCACTTTATAGTGGCACTTTCTGGAAAACAAATATATTCCTAATTAAAAAAAAAAAAATGCTGAACAAAACATTCCAGACAATTCCAGTTAGAAAAGTCAGCAGCAACTCACAGTCAAGATCAAGAAATGTGAAGTTACATACTACTGCTTTATGAATAACATTGAAGAGGCTTGAGAAAATAAGGTATTGCTGATAAGGCTGCACCTGCCAGAAAACTATTCTAGATCGCTGGCAGAGCACTGGTGATACACAAGAGCCACAATCCTGAACTCAGGTCAGCCCTTTATTAAGAGAAGGATTGTTTCAAGAACTGTATAGCAAATGAATTGATTCAGTTTCTGTAAGAATGTCTCAGTCCTTGTTTCACACATGTATTGCCTCCTGCAATGGAAATGTTACCTTTTCTTGTGTACAGTGGTGCAGAGATCTCAAGGGTGGTAATGAATATCAAGCCGATGTTTCTCTTAGAGGATGAGTTTCCAAATGTAGACAGGCAACCCTATGCACACACACTAATCAAGCCTTCCTCTTTTCACAGGAGGCTGCTTAGAGAAATAGATGGTAGCAGGATTTGTGCTACATTGCTTAGGGAATAGGGAACAGATGGAGAAAATTTAATTCCCAGGGCCTATGGCTGTTAGGGGATTTCCCCATGCCACTGAAGTCTTTGAAATAAGGGAAGAAAGTTTCCCAAACCACAGAAAGCAAAATTTTACTCCTGACTAAGTTTTCATTTATTAAAAAAACCCCTCGTTCCTCAGAGAAAATATTTATCTGCAGCAGATATAACAACTGCCCCAGATCTGCACAGCAATCCCATGATGTGGTTGTCCTGTCCTGCCAATTTTCTTTTTTAGCTAAACCACAAAATGATGGGATGCCAGCCACAAGAAAGCATATTATTCTGATGTTTGGCACTTAACGTGTGGAGAATATTAACTAATCCCTTTTTATTGATTAATTGCATCTTTTCCCATTAGGAAAATGGTTGGGTTATGGATTCCTGTTGAATGTGACAAGCAAGAGCCACATAGGACTTGTAAATTACCCAGCTTGCAGGGGCTTCAGTGGCTGTGCAACTGTACAGATGTGGAGCACAGTAGAAGTTAATTCTGTTGTTAGTCACATGAAGAGAAACACATAGACAGTGTTTCCTTGAAGAAAACAAACCTATTTTGACCACGATAAATAAAGTTATTATTGATGACAGTTAGCTACTGGCTTGAAGCATCTCACTTGAACCCAGGAAAGACAACAGGACTTGGTAAGATAGCTGATGAATCACAAGCACAAAGACGTCAGACCACTGTGGCTGTCCTGAGGAGATGGGGAGATGCCTAGGGACATGGCAGTCCACTCTGACTAGCTCCCTGCCAGGCAGGGCTGCTGCTTTCACTGTGAGCAACTGCAAATGCAAGAGTTGAGAGTGCAACCAAGAGTGGGCTGAAGCCCACTCAACAGGTACCAAGGTCTTATATTTAAAGCCATGGGTCCTGTTTCCCTTCTTCCCTCTGCCCCCAAATTTCCAGTGGATCATGAAGAGAACAGATGGAGATAATGTTTAAATTGTGATTTATAGCACAGCAGAAAATAAAGTGACCAAAGTAGTACTGGGGGCTTTTGGCTAACAGAGCAGTTAGCTGCTCTTCTGTTGACTCAGCTTAAAAGAGCAAAGAATATTTGTATTTATTTTAGGAAACATCAAAGCCACATCCTTCCAATTCTGTCTGTAGCCTCTAGGTACTGCTGTGATTACTGCAACAGCAGATCTTTTTTGATCAGATGAGCCAATAACTCTGAACTTAATCCACAAAAAAAGAGTGTAGAATCTCTGGTCTTTCTTTCTCCATCCTATCCTGTCACAATGCAGAAGGCAGTTTTATCCCTGAACTTAAATCTTGGAATTTAAAGTTCTTGCAAAGATTCATTTATTTGAAAGTTCCAGGTCCCAGTGTGGAACTGGAAGGGGACAGGAGGGGTTTTAGTTGTATTATAAATACCCCTACAGGAGGAGGATTGTGGAGAATTATGTAGAATTAAGAAATCACCTCTCCTCTGCTTTTTGATCACCATCTCGCTTCACTTGCTCCAGCCCCTCAGAAACTGGCCAGCCCTGCTGAAGGGGGCAGTTGCAGACTGCATCAAACTGAGGTTGTCAGTTGGTGTCACAGCCCCCTTCTTGGGAAGATGCCTTGAAGCTCTCTCTTCATTTCCAGCAAAATCTCACCCTACACAGGACCTCCTCACCTGCATTCCTCATTCACTGATTAAAACAAGTGATGGTTTCCACCAAAATCTGTGCAAACCCCATCTCACGGCATAACATCCTCCTGCTTTGGGTGGGAAAAGCGCTGAAACATCCCACAGGTGCAGGATCCTTCACCATCTGCGGTGTACTGAACTCATGGAGGAACGGCCAAATGGCACAGCATACGGGTCATGCAGTCCCCTCCCACCCCCCACAGAGCAGTGGAGTTCAGGGGCTGACAGCTACCACTTTTAGGGAGAATCTGGGGAAACATAGACAGGCAAACATTTCATGAAAGGTGTCATGCAGCATTAAACATTATGACTGTCTTCACATACAGAGAGTATGTATCAGACTGTCTCTTCTCTCGCACAGACTGGCACAGGGGCATCCCCAGGGCTTGCCCAGCAGGACAGGACTATCCAAGCTCAGGAGAGAGAGACTGCGGGGATAAGAGAGACAGTGAGAAGTGAGAGTCATTTGGTTTCTTCTCTTATTCGCTGGCTCACTGCGTAAGAAAATTAAGCTGCACCAGAAAAAGGCGCATGAAAAAGAAGGAGTGTAAATTACCTCTTTGTTTCACGAACAAGGAGAGGGAGGCAAGACAAACTATGCCACTCTCAGGTCCAATTCCTTCTTTGTATACTTCCTGGGGCAATGGTGTTATGTGCCAGCCTAATAGCGCAGTCTAGCTCCAGGTAAGCAGTCATTAATTTTCTTAGGAAATGCTCTAGCAGTAAGATAGCAAAAATGGGTAAAATTATTCAGTCATTAGTACTGAGGTATATATAAAGATTTATATATACACACACGTATAAATGTATGTACAGAGGTATGCACACTCACACATACATAGAGTTCGTAAAAATTGATAGATTTGGTGCCACTTTCTGCAGGGGTGGAATAGCAAGAAAGAAAAGGGAGGGACAGTATATAAATTTAATGAGCTCAGATACAATTGCCATGAGTAAATCTTAATGCATAGGGATGAACTCTTTGGTTGGGGTTTGTTGTTTTTTTTTTGCTTTATACATATTAATAGGCTCTCTCTTTGAGAAAGAATGGCACCAGACATTGATAGATTTGACAGAAGTGAAAGGAAAAAACAGTCACACTATTAGGAACACACCTGAGGTGGTGTTGAACGGTGTCTTTGATACATCAGCCTTCAGTCTCTGAATACATCCGTATTAACTCACGTGTACACCCAGAATTCAAATGAGCTGCTTCTTTAGATGCTGACTTTTAGCAGCAGTCCCACCAGACAAGCTGGAATCAAACTCACACTTCCAGTGTGGTTATAGTGTAATTTACTCAGTACAGTTTGTGCCTACTGACTCTCTTAGAAGAGTAGCGAAAGAAGCAGCATATACAAGATCGTTAAAGATCCACAGAAGGCTGAAGGGTGAAAAAAAAATCTTCAGTGAACACACTGCTCCAAGTACACACATTCCCTTGTGCCAAGAGATCGGTGCAAGTATGTGTATTTAATATTGCTGGAAACAGAGAGATGACAGATTGCTTGGAATGGATTCACTTACAGGCAAGCGAGGGCTAACCATTGATGTCTGAATACTTCAGTGATGTCTGAATTCTGGTGTATCACCACAACATGGATGCTCTTTGTAACCCTTAAGAAACCACTGTGAAAACTGTGCTACACACCTGCAATATATTGTATTTGTCTGGAAACTTCATACCACTACAGTAACTGTCAATGAATCTTCCAGTACAGCCAGCATACCCAGGTGCATCACATGGCTTAGGATTCACAATGAGCCTATAAATAAATAAAAGCAGAAGTCAGGCATCTTTTTTCTCATTAGACCATTGGTTTTAAGAACTAGGCTTAGGGAGACTGAGGTTTTAAGATGTGAGTTAATACTAGTGACACATGCTTCTGAGCAGCTTCAAATGAAAAAATAAAAACAAAACCAAAAGATTTGGAAACCGGAAAAGGAAGCAGCCATGGAAAATGGTTGCATAAAGAGGAGAAATAGAGGTGAGTGTGTGTTAGATAACAAGGATTTATAAGGAAAGGAAAGAAAATACTGAATGGAAAAACTGGAAGATAATAAGAAGTTATTAAATAATGGGGGGCCATAAAGGAATACATTATATAAAGGATATACACTAGTCTATTAGAAAAAATTATTTTGAAATCTGGGTTTGTGTCAATTTGAGTTATTCAGTCAAATTTCCATAATAGTGTCTGCTTTCAATAGACAACAGGAAAAACAAAACTCTTTAACAAAACATCAATTATTCTGTAACCTTTTCCTCCTTCTTTGCCCCATCACCATGCAAGCACTTTATTTGTAAGCACACAGACACAGAAATGAGATATAAATATCTGCATTTCTGTTCCTCACATAAGAAAACATGATTAGCGTCTTATTAATTTTTTTTGTCTGGTTTCATGACAAAAGTTAAAAATATTTGTTTAGATTTTTTCTTTTTAAAATATCAAAGTCTCCTTTTGGTAAGCAAATGTAGGACATCATCTGTATTTTTACACTGTTTTCATTTGCAGATGTCAATCATAAGACTGCTCTTTAGTTTGCACGTATAGCCAAGAAGATGAGTACTAGTAACAGCTGTTACGTGCAAAACCCAAGCATTTAAGTCCACTCAAGACAAACAGTTTTCACCAGATATACTGTACATTTGAATCTCTCAATGCCTACTATCACAGCATGCTTAGTAGTTAAAGGTAATTAAAGTGATAACACACCGTTAACTGTGGGGATACTGCGCCTACCATCAGACTGCTTAGAATAACTAAAACAAACTGGCGGAAGGATTGAGCAGACTGCAGGCTCCTTATGGCTGAGAGAAGCCCCACAACCTCATCCTATCCTCAGTGAAATAAAGCAAGAGTCCTCCTTTCTTATAGAGCAGAGGCCACAGACTAATAGGCTATCCATTTTACTGCTCACTCTCTTTTTCATCATCAGGTGGAGTTTCTTTTTCACCCCTTTCTGAAGCTGTTCCCTTTCTGAAGCTGCTCCCTTTCCAATAACATTTCTCTTTAAGGAAAGTAGTCCAACTGCTTACTTGTCTTTTAAATAGCTATTAAATGCTTAACACATCTTTTACCTTCTCTCAAAGCTAACAGTACCTGCATCCCTATTCAAGATGGGACCCGAGTTTTCCCTCACCCCATGTTTTCAGCAACATCAAAATCAGCGTTTTAGAGAAAGCAAACCCATCTAAAGAGCAGATTGCTTCTGCATGACAGAAATGCTCAAATACTGTGTTGCTGGATAAATTAAAAAATCACAGATAAGCAGAAAAGAAATAATTTAAGAGGTCCTGTTTCTACAAAATAATGTGTTTACTGTAATCCAACAATAATATAGCAAATCTGTAAGGACAGAGGTGTTGTATTTAACTGGTAATGACCACGTTTATTCTGAGCCGGCAATAACCTGCAACAGCGAATACATCCAAGCATTTTACTCATCCGTGGATACTCATTTTCCTCCTCCGGCTGATATCCATTCTTTGTATGCGTCCAGTGGCCAGAAGCCAAGAAACTCATTTTACGCTTGATAATTCGTTGCTAATCGGTGTTAATCTGTTTGGGAAAACATCTATAGATCAAGAGCAAAAAGATTCAGGTCGGTTCGGCCACATTGGTGGTGACTGCCCATCACTGGGAGCAGCTCCATAAACTCCTCCATAGGACCCGCCTGGAGGTTCACTCACTAGCTGCAAGTAGCTACGTACCAAGAACCCGCAAGACACTGGTGCTTTCTGAGACTTGGACATTCAAAATAAAAGTGAAAAATGAATCTCAGTTCTATTTGCACCAATTTTACAATTCACATCTCAGAGCGGTTGTTACTACCAGTACACGTTTACCACTGCAAAGCTCATGGGAGGCTGTTTTGGTCCTACTGAGACCTACTCAACTGAAAAAAAATAATTGTGAGAACTTTGTAAGGGAGCTACATATTATGCCAGGTTTTCTTTGAATTTGTGGCACTTGAATTTCCATTGGGCAGATATCCATCTCCCCAGGGTTTTATATGGGCAATGATTAGGAGCAAAATCCATATACTGCAGTCCAGAAACAAAACTCTGGAAAACGCAGCTTCTCCCTAAAATTAACTGTAGATTGGGGATGGAATGGAAGCAAATTCCCCAAACTAAGTGAAATCAAAAAACGTATGGCTTTGAAACCCTGGGAAGGTGCTCAAATATTGATTTTACTTCATGCAAAATAAGGTTTGTGTTACTGCTGCAAAATTCCTCTTCTGATATTTTCCTGTAGGCTTTGAGCCATATGTTTCTGTGTAGTACAGCAAAGGCACAATTAAGCTCCTCTGCAAGACTGTGCTCTGCTCATGCCAGCGCTCTCCTGAGCAGAGGCACTGAGCAAGGGGAGCCAAGACACACACAGGCTGCAGGCACTCCTGCATCCCACCCTTGATCCAAGGGCTCAATTTCAAGTCAGGGTTGCTGAGGCATGTCTCAGCTCAGCTTGACAGATCCATAGGGTGGTTATTCAAATGAGATGTTGTCCCAGTCTCATCTGGAATGTTTGCATGACAGCATTTTTCACCCACCCCTATTTTTTTTTTTTATCCATTAAAAATAAGACAGCATGAGTCTGTGAGAAACCTGTCGGTAAAATAAAGGTTTGCATTAAAGCCAGGTATGAAAAACTATCTTCCTGACATGCAGTCATTATTTGGAGGTGCATCTATCTCTCGGGGAATCGGTTACGTGCCAGAAACCGAGAAACAATCCCATGCAAACAGCAACATTAAGAGAATCTTAAGGTTGAAATTTAAGCACTAAAAAGACAGAGTGCACCTCAGGAAAAGCTAGATTAGCTACCTTATCTCTGCCTGCAAGCATGCATGCAATATTACAGCCCTTAATTAAACAGAAATGTTTTCTCTCAGACAGAATGTATCAGATGGTCTTCTAGATTTTCTGTGTTTAGCATATATTAACAATTTGTCTCTTCACTGTGTGTCCATCATTTAATTAGCATAAAAGCCCCCTAGCCCTCTGTTCGCTTGGTTGTCTTTATAGTACATCCTTTTATCTCAAAGGTGCTTCTTTTAATAATTTCGTCAGTACAGACGTACAATGCATTCAACAAAACATTTTTCCCTTCAGAGACAGATATACTTCTTAACAATAATTCATTACTTATTACCTTGCAAGCTGTTTTTCAGACAAATAAACTCACAATTCCATTACCAGTATCTTTTAATGATGTTTCTGGTTCAGATTGCTTTATCATCAGAGTCTAATCCAAATTTCACTGAACTTCCCCATTAATTTCAGAGATCTGAAGGCTCTGTTCTTCATTTTCAAAGCTGCTCAAAGCACATCTCAGGAAAATCTGTACACTGTTTAGTGAATGAGACATTTTAAAACAAAAAGGAAAATATATCTTTAATATCAAAATGGCTCTCTAGTGAAGAAAACATCCTACAGAGGTTTTTCACTACTTAGCTGCGAGCATGCCCTAGAAGACAGTAAGTGAAAGAAACCTGCATGTTGAATGATAAATGGGAGCAGAGAGCTTTCAGAAATTATTTTAGAGCACAGCACAAATGAGTTTCAAGTGCAAAATCATCATGCCGGGCAAATTTGAAATCCCTTTTAAAATGGTGCTGTTAAGACTGAGTTAATTGTATAAGAAACTGTTAGAAGAATAAGGTGGTCTTTGGATCTCTGGGCTGTGTACCTACCCCACACTTCTAAACACAGCTGTGAATCTTTGAGGATTTCCTGCTGAGAGAAGCTGTCTGCAAAGAAGAGACATAGAAATGTAGAGGCTGTGTAGGGTGATCCTTCGTTTGTAATACTCTGTACTCAGCATATTTCTGGTGTGGGACTTCAAGCAGCAAATGACTTAGGTCCTTGAAGACCTTCTGAAAATCCTATCATATTTTATTAAGTCCTTGATCTTGTGGGGAATTTTTCAATCACAAATCTCCCCAGTCACATGAAGATTTGTTAAATTGATTGGTGGAATCTATGAGCATGTATGAAAGTTAGCCAAATCAAACTGGGATATCACTGTGATAAAAGTGATGATCGGATAATGACAGAGTAGAATATCCCATTTAAGTATGAAGCAGGAACCCCAGCATCCCTCTATTCCATAATCTCCTTTATGGTTATAACGGGAGCTATGAAATTTTACTACTTGAAAAATATTCTAAAAATTGGAACAGATACCTGAGAATTTTTCTGTGTTAAAAATTCACCTGTATCTTACCTTTTGATTTTCTCCTCTCATTTTTCTCTAAATTTACCATTTTCTTTCTTTCTTTGATGTTGAGTATGTACATTACATAATTTGAATGACATTTTTAAAAGCATAAATGGGAGATTTAAAAACTTAAGTACTTTAAGCTTTAATTTTAGTTAAAATGTTGTATTAAGTTAGGAAGACAAAGTACTAGTCCCTCATTGTATTGAAATTCATACTAAGGAAGAGTTACCTTGCAGGCACCACAGGAGGAGGGATATCCATGCTTATTAAAATATTAAAAATAGTAAAATATTAATTATCTATAATTATTATTTTTCTACAGGCGGACTGATGATTGACCCTCTGGAAATTAGAAATTGAGAAGACCTGTTACACAGCTGATTTTCTTTCCTTGTAACTAGAAACTTATTCTCTATAGTTTCTTATGATTTATTCAGCAGTTTATTTTTAAAAACAGACTTCTCGTTCTTTCCTGTCCTTTCACAAAAGAGTGAAGAGATTTAAGCAAAAGTTGAGATACTGTGTTTCTGTCTCATCAATATCAGAAACTTATCCTAATAAGGATTACTCCTACACTGACTTCACAGCTCTTCCTGTTTCCATAAAACTATTCACAAGTTGCATATATTTCCATATTTGATCTGCATTAATATTAAAATCCTCCTGAAGTTTCTGGAAAGATTTACATGTTTTATGATCAGATAAATCCTTTATTATCTTGTACTGAAAGTTCATTCTTCTTTAAAATGTAATAAATATTTAATTTTAACAAACGAAGCAAAAGCAATGAAGAAAAAGAGGTGTTCCCTGAAAAGAGAAACCTGGAGATTGAATTCACAACCACATTTGCTGTCTGTGTAAGAATTTTCAGAGTCAATACCAAATAGACAAAAAGTAGCAAATACCACGTCATATGTAGAAGGCAGGAAAGAGACTAGATTATTATCCTCAAGCATTACATTACCCTTGCATTGCTATATTGGATGGACAAGTAGCAGAAAAGAAAGGATATTGCTGTGGCTGCTTGAGACAGAATGCAAGAGGCAGGTGAACAGCACAATGGGACCGAACAGACAGCAAACTCACCAGCAATCCTGGCAATAAGAAGTGATAAGCAAAACTCAGAATGTTTTAGATTTTGTTTCCCAGGAGCTATAAGGTGTTGAAAGGTTTTATTTATTTATGGTAAAACCTTTGGAGTTGTAAATCTCTCAAGACATTGCTCAGCAGATCAGAGATTCTTCAAGAATATCATATCTCATTTTGCTTCAGCACTTCTCATCACATGTGCTTCCCAAGAAGCATGCGTGGGCAGGGGGCTGCATGGAGGCAGGTGTTAATAAAAGAACAGAGGGGAAGAGAGAAGGAATAAGAAGCTCTTCTCCCAGATATTGTGGAAACACACTACAAGAAAAGAGTGGGGAAAAGTTTCAGCATATTTAAGGGGAGATAACCTAAAAGAGATTGGGTTTGGGTCTGAGGCAAGTATCATTGTCTTTAAACGTAGCCTAGATCTAAACTACTATATCACCCAGAATATACACCACAAATGCTGCTGGTCTCACTCCTGATCCTCCCAATCAGTTTACTCCTACAGTAAAAAAAAAAAAAAAGAGATTTCATCTTTGTCTTATTTGGCTATCACTCTTTTCATCTCTGCTGTATCTTGTAATCCCCATCTCTGCGCCATCCGTCAGTGAGACAGGCCAGGGAAATACAGAACCACTGGTACTTACAACGTTTGAAACTCCTGGATAAATCATTAGAGAACGTGCTATAGGGAACAACTTCACCATGACAAAGAAATAAAATCAATTTTATAACAGGTCTTCTCAAATTCTAATTTCCATAGGTCAATCCTCAGTCATTCCCATAGAAAACTCTACCCAAGAGGGAGGGAAAAAGAAAAATTGGCTGAGGTTCCCCTCTGAGAACATTTGACTTCTTCCTTGGAGGTAAGGGAATTTGCTCTCCATGCTACATGGAGCAATGGTGGGGGGATTAGTCTCCAACTCCATTAAATTTTCCCAGAGCCACAGGGGACTATGCAATCTCTAGCTCTTTTCTAAATGATAGTTTGCTCAAAAGGCCTCCTGCTACACTTGAAATCTAGGACAGGTATTGCCACGTTACCTACAGACACACACAGAGAACCCAGAAACAGAGGAGAAGGGTACTGCCACGGAGCCCACACATTTTCTTACTTCATAGCCAGTAGAGAAAGAGAGTTTTTTTCAGAATAAGATTATATATATATATATTAAAAAAAAAAAAGTAATTCTTCTGTTAGCATTAAAACTTCTCAGGGGAGTTGAGATCATCCTGTTCTCCTGCATTAAAACCTAGCACTCTGAAAATATCTGTGCATGCTGCAGTACAAAACCAAGTTTTTATGCATATCTTTTTCTCATACAACACCCCACAAAGCAGCCATGTTTTTAGGATTGCTATCTGCAGAACAAATAATCTTTATACTGTCAAAAGTCTTCCCTGCTCCAGGAGTTTGTTTCATGTGCTATCCTCCTCCTGCTATTTCCATTTCAGAGTAAGCCATCTTACCTCCTGCCACGCCAGTGAAGTGTATGTGTGTGTTACTGCAGCTAAAAGTAAGGGGTAGTCACTGGTGGTGTCATATTTATGGAAACACTGTGCAGATTACTCACCATGCTGACAACCTGAAAACTCTTTTTTTTTTTTACACAGGCTTTTTTTTTGATCTGGTACTTGCATTTCTTCTTCCTTTGCCACTTCCCAGAAGCTAAAGTGGACATTCCGTGTGTCATTCCATGTGTGTGATAGTGGTTATCAGAAATTCTTCAATGCGCAAATGGTTTTGGTTAAAGTCACTGGGGTTTGCATTAAAATTTCCAGGATTATTTTTTCCCTTCATATCTGCAAAGAAGGAAATGTTCCATATCAGTATCATTTATCAAGTCAGTGATTTCACATTGGTAAAATGGTGGGCATGAATCTTATTACCACAGTGGCTCCTTTAAGCCTCTGTGGTAGAATAAAAAGGCATCAAAATATATATAAATAAGCACCATGGTTTTTGAGGTCCCTCTGTTCTACTCATATAAATGGAGCATCAGCAGTAATTATTACCAGGTCAGGTAACTCTAAGAGTCAAATCCTCAGCAGATGTGGATTGCTATCCTCTACTGAAAAATAAAAAATAAAAGGAAAAGAAAAAAAAGCAACATTTATGCCACTTTGAGATTTGGCTTTAGGAAGTGTTCATCTTACCATGCTCACCTGAATTTATGAGAAACTTGCACTTAAAAATGAAACTGCATCTCAGAGTCTGCTGTCAGTATCAGTTTTACATGAACAATTAGATATGACAAAATTCTACCAAACAAAATTCAGGGCTGATGAATTCCGAAGTAGTTATTCTCAGAAAAGACACAGAAATGTGTTTTGCTGGAACAGGATGTTGTCTGGAGATAACATCAAAGCTAACACACTACTGCTACTGTTACCATCCAAATACTCTATCTGCAGTTAAAAAGATAAACTGGGCACATGAGAAAGGTAATCCACAACCAAAAATTAGATAGTGTGCAGTCTTCAGTTAAACTAAATGAGTAGCAGTACAATCTGAGAAAATGCGGCATTCATTTCATGCATATTATACAGACGGCTATCTGTGCTTGTTATGATTATAAAATCACACTTCAGATGCTCGTATCTCTCCAGTTTTCAACTCTTCCAAGAGTTATAGCTCCGGCACTCCTCTATGGTACAAAACCACAGCACAGCTTCTTCCAACTTCCTGAGATACTGCACCTGCAACATATTCATTCTAATTGCTCCAAACTCATGCATACTGATGACAAAAGAAGCTGAATGGTAATTCAGCCCTTTCAGCCAAAGGAAACATAATTGTTTTAGAATATACTATAACTTTTAAACCTGCAGGTTAAGTACTCATTTACTTATCTAGGGAGAGGTTGCACTTCAAGTCATTGCCCTCTATGAGAGGCAGCCTGTTTCTACACCATGCCAGGAGTAGCATGAGGGAAGATCTCAGACTCAGGATTTTCCTTTCTCTCTTCACATCTCTCCCTTTCCCCTTATTATGAATGCAACATTGCTTCTAATGCCTCAAATCATCCACTTACCACTAGTATTAGCTGAAACAGATTATTTGAGCCAAATTTGTTGTGGGGCAAATAGAGGAAAAGAAGGGGAAATATGGATTTCCATGTTTCCTGCTCAAGCAATTACAAATTTTGTAAATCAGATTTTTTCTAGATAAAGCATTTTATTTTTGACACTATTAGCAGAATGGCAGGAAAAGGAATGATTCTGCAACAAAATCAGAGGTATTTTCAATTTCTGATGAGAGAACTCCTGACCTCTGCAACAGTGGACCCAGTAAGATCCATCACTACTAGCTACTGAAAATCTCCTTTGTCTCAAAACATTGAAAGCTGTGGGTTTTAAAATCAAAGAGCCAATTAAAAGACTTATATCTGGATTTGTGTGCATATTTGATCCACTAGTTGTAATTTGTTGTCTGCAGCACACAGAGTCATTAAATTTGTCTAAAGGAACTACATTAAAAAATCATCAAATGTTATGAACCATGACTTAAATTTTCAAAGGCTTTAAGTAATTCAAGGGTCCAATTTCCATTTGCACTTCCTAGGTAGTAATTAGGCTTTACAGAATTAAGAAATGCGACACCTCTCTCATAGTGCTGATCCTACGTCTCACAGTACTTGTGCAAAGTTTTCATGGATTGGCACCTAATTGCGGTATCAACAGAAAACTGCTGAGCAGGACATGGACCAAACCAGCAAGAAGTATATTTCAGCAAAAAAGGGACAGTGCTTATACATGTCCAGCATTCTCTGTTCAGTACCACTAAGCTCCTAAATAATCTCAGTCACTTGCATAATACAAAAAAACAGGTTTCTATTTTTAAAGAGTAATAGTGGGTAGGCCAGGAGAAGTGACAGCTGTAGAGTTAAGTCACCCCTGAGGGTCTGGGGGACAGGGTCAAACCACTTCTTCTGCCCAAATCTCAGCCAGAGCTGGAGTTCAAACCAGCACCGCAAGTCAGCATCCCAGTGCCCAGCTTTCTGTGAAGTGGGAAAAATATATCAGTCACCAACACAAGAGTTACTTCTCTCTATAGAAATAATTTGTTATGTAGAGGACTGAGGCCAGATCAATTGCAAAACATATCTAAAATGGGAGTACAAATCCATGTCCGATAGGTATCGCTACTTCAGAGCAGGGATCTGAGCACGGGTCTTCTACCTTTCTCTTACATTTACTTTGAGCATGTTTTGACCATGCCAGTAACATCAGGCCCATCATGAAAACAGTCCCATTTTGAAGGCTTCAAGGCTTTAGGCAGTCCTTGAGGTACATCTCAATATTTAGGTGAGTTTGGACAGCAAAATCTTGAGCATATGCAGAACTTAACATGCTAAACTAATAGTTAGGAGGTAAGTGACAGCTAAGGAGTAATTATGCCAATGGTACCTGAATGCTGGGACAAGGTGATATCTACATTGTGCAGTAGATTATGGTGGGAAAAAAAGCTCTGAGCTGACTTTCAGAGTACATCCACAGAGTTCAGCACAGCACCATGCAGAGACACTTGCATGGGTCTCAAAGGCAGCCTAGCCTTTTTGGTATGGCAGAACATGCATTATTAAATTCAATCCCTGTTTCTCAGCAGAGCTAATTAGTTCAGGTGCAGCTCAACACTGCTATAATTATACTCCATCTGCTTCCAAAGCTAGCTAGTTTGGGTGCTGAGAGCTTGGAAATTTCTCTGCGGTACTCCCTCATGGGAGGGGGCATGATACTATTATGTCCTTAAGCGTGAAAAGAGATGGATTGACTCTTTGGTCCCTTTGATGATGCGAGCCTTACCAGCCTAAATCCTGCCGAGTTAAATCCCCTCGAGGGACAGATTTTTTAAGATGGTTAAATAGCAAAAGCCCCAGGTATAGCCCCAGTGTGATTTTTGAAAAATGCTTTATAAGCACTAAGTGTTTGTTGGGTGGAAAATGACTCTGTGTGGTAACACAGCAGTGAGAGCCCCATGTCAGACACCCAACTAAGACAGTCTGTCACAGGCAGCAACCTACAGGGCACTGGCTCTTTCAGAAACTGTTATGTGCTCAGGTTGGCTTTCTGGCTTGCAATCCAGCCTAAAAGTGCTAAGACTCATTTGGCTACACAGAAAATATCAAACCTGCCTGCTTCTCAAGAAACAGATAGTAGCAACTCAGATGAATGCTAATTTAGCATGCTGTTTGCTCCCTTTAAAATGAAGCCTTGATCCAAACACTACTGCAGTAAATGTAGTGTCTCTCTTCGGTGTCAACTCAAATTGGATCAGGGCCTGAATTTGTGGCATGCAGCAATTAGTATAAAATAGATTAGGCAGCAGCATCCTTCATTCAGTTGTAGAAGTTATTTCAAGATGAACTGATTGCCCACATTTGTTTTGCACAGGCAGCTAAACCATCAATACCAGCAACACTGGCATTAATCAACACAGAATGATTTCCTCACTCTTGCAGGTATTTTGCTTCATAGGTTCAGGAGTATGATACAGATCAGAGCCTTCTCCCAGCCAGCAAAATAGACAAAACTCTTCTCCAAAAAAAAAAGTG
>JANHGB010000729.1:0-21105 GCA_026283785.1 Coracopsis vasa | reverse complement strand
AGCATTTTCTAGAACACTCACAGAAAAGAAAAAGGAGAAAATGCAAAACACTTCATAAAGAACCACAGTCAAGTGTTTTATGAATACTGATTTTTCGTTTTTATTTTTTCAAAAGGGTTTCGCATTTTCTCACTGGTGCGTAAAAGGACTTTTTACTCTTATGGACAAAGAGCTGGAATTTGAGGCCAGAGGATCTGCAAATGAGGCCCTGCTTGTTAGCGGCAGGTTATTAAAACAGGCTGTCATGGAGCAGAGCATCTCTTATTTTTTTCCCTCAAGAGTGTTCAGGCCTGATCAGAAGCCCAGCTGGAAAATATGCTTAAAGCAGCCAAGCAAACAAGGCTCCAGTTAAAGCTGAGTGCTAAAATTCAACGCAATAGCTACTGCCCTGAATTTAATAGCCTGTGTCATGCAGCAGGACAAACTAGGGAACGGACATACTTTCTAGCCTTGAATTTCAGGTTATTGGAAACAAATGGATGGATACCCAAGCTCAGTGCTCACTACTCTTTCTGCCTAGTCCACCTTCTCCTGGTTGGTAAAATGGGAGTAATGACGCCAGTTCATCTGCGTTAGTTTATGAACTGCTTGCTGCTCCAGCCCTGAATATCTAGAATATCTAAGTGCTGCACAGCAAGTGCAGGAAATGGCCAGGAAACAAAAACCAACCAGCTGCATGTTAACAGCATCAGCAGCCTGAAAATGGGCCTGGGGCTTGGTAACAACTGCTCTGCAATCCTGCAGTGGGCAACACTTGCAATAAAATAACAGAGGCAGTGCAACCTTCTCTTGAGGGAGCTGGTTATCCTGGAGGTCAACAGCATTTGCAGGCAACTGATGCACCGGGCAGACCACAGCATTTTGCTGAAACGGTCTTTAAATTAATCAGGCCATCACCTAAATAATACTAATGAGCAGGAGGAAGACATCCAGAGAATGAACTCCCTTCTCTGCACTGCAGAGATTCTTCCTGTGCAAGTATACAGTAAAAGACTGTTAAGTACGTAAGCCACTTGGAAGCACATGAAATTATTTGCATCTGGAATATTTTATTATCAGGGAAAAGATGACTGGTGTGGAGAGAATGAGATAAGTATGGAGCCTTGCATGAACTAAGAGTATTTTCAAAACGACTGGCTTGTGCAAACAGCTCCCGGTCCCAAAGATCGTGGGGAAAAATACAGTTTGTTTAAAAAAGGCTGAATTTGTTTTGCCACTTAGGGTTACAAAAAGGCTGGAAGATGCTTGGAAGTATGTGTCCTAAGACCTGTAGCACAGCGAAGGGCATGAACATGGTGCTTTTATAATTATTTTAAAGGGCTGGTGTGATTATGATTTTGTTCCATTGACCAATTCAGAAGCTTCAACCCAAGAATTTCTTCTCATTGGCATGAATCAACATTGTTGTTTGTGTCATGTAGCAGTTACCTCATCTCTGCAAGGTTAGGACGCGGGTCTTGGCTTGCAGAAGTGGATTTAAGTATTCCTGACAATGTGTCTTTGCCTCGTGCACAAAACATGACTCCTGCCTTTAAAGTGAAGATAAGCGTTCTTAACTGTCTGAGGGAGCTGCTGAAAGAATAAAGACCACTGACTTCTAGATGCTCTGGGAGGGAGACATGCATGTCTCAGAGGCTAGATAGGAAGAATTAGGTGCTGCTGCTCTTTCTGGCACTCTGGTTTCAGTCACAATTAGGCACTGTTAGAGAGCTGGTTTCTCTGTTTCACTTGTTCCAAGGGCTTCTTACATCTGTCCGTGTCCAGAGCTGCTCACAGCTCCCCGAAGCGGTTTGTTCCTTTCAGTGTCATCTTGTGGGTGGTAGAGTAGATAGTAGCGTGCCCAAGATGTCCATTCTATTCCCTGAAACACATGAGTCAAGCAGGCCAATAGCATGTGTAATAACCCCATGTGAACTGCACTCTTCAAATACATACTAATAAGATCTTTTAAAGAAAGCCTTGCTCCTTGTGAGTGACCCAAGAAGTGGGACTTGTGGGAGATCTTAGCCAAGACGATTCAGAGTCACCTCTTCCCCTTTCCAGGAAAGTGATGAAACCATTTGGCTACAGGTTGGGAGTGGAGTGGGGTGGGGACAGGACTGGATGTGATGGGATATGCGTTTAGGACACGTTTATATCACTCTTTTTTTGAGGCCATGAACTGGGGGGAGATACGGGGAAGTAAATGAAGTTTTCTGTGACTAGAAGAGTAGATGATGGAGAGGAGATGATGGTAACCCTTCATGCAGATGTTTGTACCATTAGAAAAAAAATCTCTGTCTTGTATTTAGTAGAGATTGTTAAATGTTGCTATTAATCATATATACATAGAGCCCTGTATCAAAACAGGCACTAGAGCTAGGATATACAAGCTCTCAAGTATTTTAATACAGTATGATAAGGCAGTGCTATCTGATTTACTGGTACACTTAATGTAATTTAGAGATGGAATTTCCAGGTAATGGTAGATAACAGCACTTTAATTTCTAAAAAAAGAAACAATCTTCAAATCATTTTAAATTAGTGTATATAATAGATAGGTACAAGCTTACAGATTATGGAAGAGGTAATAAAGATGGGATAAGACTTAAATACCAAAAGCTTTTCATCCCAGAGAATAACCCAGCTGTCTGATAACTTTAATGGCCACTGTATTCTCACAGAGAGTAAATACCAAAAGCTAGAATCTTGCAGTGCAATTTTGATAGCTGAATATGGTTTGGAGTGCAACTTCTACAGCATTGCTAGTATGTATCCAGGTATGCATTAATCATTTATAGCTCCCTCCACCCAACAACAGCTTGTATAACTAAAATTACCTTCCCTGAAGATAATCTTCTAAAAGTAAGTGACCATAGGTGCATATGAAAAGTCCAAGTAAATAAAGAAAATCTCAAAGGTTTGCTGTAAATGCCAACGTTATATGTTTTATTTTTAATCAAGTAATTCTTTTAAACCTCACAATATCCATGACTGACAGGAAAAAAAAGACATTAGGCATGAAATGAGAATATAAAATACATGATATGTAGAAAGGCAATCAGTGCTTTAGTCTCTCAAGACAGTAAACAGGTGAAATGACCTTCAAAATTTCAACTTTTTCTTAAAACATAAAATTCAAGTGATTTTTCTTTTATTTCACCTTGTAAACAACATACAAGTCAAAATGGACAATGAGGTAATCTATACTACAGAAGATAATTTAAAAACACTAGATAAGACACAGTATTGAAGACATATAGAAATCAGTGTTCACTTTGGTCTCTAGTATGGTTATTGTTATTATTACCACAAGCAACACATACTAGTTTAAGCCAGTCTGGTGATGTTTGTCAGCCAGTTGTTGCTTAACTTAGTAATCCAAGAGGTAGTCAAAACCATTATCCTTTGTAAAGATGGTTGCTCTTACATTTGGTTCCACGACAATGGTAGCAAATACCTTGGTACTTCTTGACATTCTCATAAAAGCACTGCTGAAGCTGCTAATATACAGCTCCAGTTTATATAAAGAACAGAAACATGTGTTCATAGATCAACCTCTTGCTATCAGTCAACAGTTTTAACATGGGTAACACAACCAACGGATCTTAAAGAAGAGGCTGTTGATATACTAAGCAAAATAAGATCGATGCATTTAACAAGGCTCTGCTTGTTTTTAAAACAATACTCAAATCTCATTAAGACTTCTAGAAAATTAAAATCAGTGCATCTGCACATGTACATATCTTCCCAATTACTTTTATATCTAGCACAGGGGAATACATATATATTTTTTATGATAAACATTTCTTACAGATAAATTAATTAAATTAAATTTAAGATGAGATTTCCCATGTTCTTTTATAATTCTTCTTACAAAGAATGTTACAAGATTTATAAACACTTTTTATGGGGCTCTATTCACAAAACTAAGTATGACTAAGCAGGAACTCCAGGATAACACTGGTGCAGAATAGAACTGGGCTGAAAAAGGTGGCCTGCAAAGGGAAGAGGTAGGATCCAAACGTGATGTTTGGCACTCCCTGAAAGCTGGCTAAAAGCAAAATACTGCAAATGGTATTGCAATGCCAGATTTACCATCAACTGCAGTGAAAAGCTATTTGGCTCCTCCTCCTCCAAATACAAGTCTTCCTCATAGCCTAACTTTTGTAGCATGTAAATAAATACAATGACCTCTCCTTGGGGGAGAGTAAAAAATACCTAACCATGTCCCTTATGATTACATCAAATTGAATATTTTGGGATGGGGGAATGGGAGGGAGATTCTTGTTCCAGACTATCTCCACTGTTATTAGGAGAAAAATACATCTCTCTGAGCAGACATCCAAACTATTTCTACTCAAATGAGTTTTATTGTGAAGCATTCTGGCAAGGACAGGCTGGTGAATAGGCTGAGCCAATGATGCAGAATATTCATTTTGTCCTGAGACATAAAGGAAGAATCAGAAACCGAGCCTGTGCTTCCTCCTTTAAAGGCTTCTTTTCTTATCTGGAGCTGAAGGAGTATAATTGGATAGTTGTTGGGTTTTTTTTCCCTACTGCAGCCCAGTGCCCAGTAGTTACCTGCTGCTATATGTTTAACTTAGGCATATACATTTTTGTCTTTTCTGTAGGTGTATTTATTCTCATGAACAGTGCCCATAATCCTTTAGACAGAAAAATAAAAGCTTTCAAATAAATGTTTGGAAACGTCTCATAATTTCAAATGGATGCTTCATCTTAAACGAGTATTTGCCATAATGTATGCAGTGGTGAACTATCAGTTACATATTTAGTACAGATAAAAAGTATGTACCATAGATCAACAGCCACCTTTAAGGCTAGAGCAGCACAAAGGTGTGTTTATGCAGTAAATATGAGGTAGCCTTTTGCTGTAAACAGAATAATAATTTTATTGTCACCTATGTAAACAAAGTGGGCTTGATGCTTTTGTGTTTTTATTCCTCCCCCTCCACCCCCAGTCCCTCATCCCTCCCCTCCTAGAAAAGCTGAGCACCAGTAACTCTGACTGGAAGTCAGTGGGATCTCTGGTTGCTCAGCATCTCTGAAAACTCAGACCCTGTGAATGTAAAGACACAAATGTTCACATAAGTAACTAGTACAGAATACCACTTTATCATTTCACAGGAACTTATAATACAAAATGCTGAGATCTGATTATCAGAAATGTAGATCTATGTCAACTCAGAGGTAGTTACTAGTATCAGTACATAATACTTATATAGAGATAAAAAGGTCTAAGACTATTTGGTTTGTTCTGAGTAAGCAGGTCTGCAGACTATTCTGTAAAGAAAAAACAAAACATTCCATGGTATATTCCCTGAGCAAAGTTCTTTGTCCTGAGTATGTTATGTAATAGTGATCACATTCTATTATATAAAAATAAAACCTTAAGCTTTCAACAATAAGATAGGGTTTGGTATGTGCTCTTAGCAGTTCAGTCTGACCTTGGTGCACAGAATGATTTCTAACAGCACCAATAAAAATCTGCATGTTGAAAATACTTCCTTTTCTCAGCTCTGAACTTCTTATGTATAAACAGGGAATGACCAGTTTTGAAATCCACAATTGCCCATTTCTATAAGGAACTTTGGTTTAAATTTTCAAAGTGACCTAAGTTTTGCATCTTTGCTGTTTAACCTGGTTTTTACACCGTCTAGAAGGTTAAGCAATGCCACTTTGATTTGTCTACATAATTTAAATAAGTTTACTATCCTTACATAAGGCAAGGAAGTTCTTCTCTATAGATATATCACATTCAATATCGTCAAAGGTAAGCTTTGCATTAGCATACTGAGAACTTCAGTATAAACCATCAAGATTCTCGCAAACACTGGCATGGGAATTCACACAAAATAATTCTCTTCAAATTGTGCCCTTTGCTGAGGCGTTTGATTACTACCTGTTTACTGAAGCAGCAGCAGCAACAGTAGAAGTCTCATCTGGCAGGACAAGCGGGAAGGGGAAGGCCATGTAATGAGCCAGTCGCATACCTGTTGTAACTAGTGGCTGCAAAAGAGTTACCACGGGTAGGACTTTGGCTCGCTGTAGCTTTTCATGCAGGCTGTTTCTTTAGTTTGATTATCCAAGCTTAAACCTACCCGGCACTTCCAAGCTTTAACAGCCTGTGTTTATTGCCAATGTTAAGGATTATACAGGTTTCTCTAATTAACTTACATCCACAATGGGATTTGTCAAAGTACGTTATCTTACGTATGACTTGGTAATTCAGAAGTTACAAATGGAAAGCGACTTGAAGTTTTGATAGGCTCCAATTCTATTAACCCCGAGCAAGGGCTGCAGCCCAGGGAGTCTCACTCTGAGGCCACCAGTCTTTCTCCTTTTTAATGCAGAAGTGTGTGGTCCCAGCGCACTCTGGACCAAGGCTGGTCAGCAATGGCCCCCAGTTCACAAGAAGATGATGCCCAGGGCTTCTGGCAAATTTGCAGGTCTCTTCACTCAGGCTTGTCTGCAGCAGACACCTGCTCTTCTTGACTGTACTCATGCTGTATCATCAGCAACTGAGGCTGGCTGAGCAACCCCAAGCACTCATCTACCTTTATTCTTAAGAAACAATTTATTCCAAGATCGCATTAGCTTTGCATTTCATTTTCTTTAAAACCAGAACATATAACAACAAAAATCCCTAGGAAGTTCTTTCCATGGCATTTCAACAGAAAACAAGGGGAAGTCACTTCAAATTGGGGGGCACTACTTGGAATCAAGAGAAGTTGCTGCTGCTGCTGCTACTACTGCCACCAAGGTCCCCTAAATGTTCACAGAATACAAAGGGTTAAACAGGATGGTATCCCGATATCACTCAATAGGGTCAGTTTGGTAACAACTTGTACATTCTCCCCTACACAACAGTCATCTAAATTACAGTTACAACCATATTAATTTAACAAAAATTTTTGAGAAACCAGCACAGAAACTACACATTCATTGTCTATTCTGGAGCTTTAAACTCCTCATCCACAAAGGATGGTGGCAATGAGAGCCATGTTGAGTCAAGACACTGCCTTGCACGGGAACAGGGAAGGGAGGGGTTCTGATGCTTTGTGGAGATGAGAAAAAAACCAACCTAAATTGATGGTATGGGGGATGTCTTAGTATCTTTAGTACCATATGGCAGCTTTAAAATATGAAAGTAACCTTTGGATCACAAGAGAAGTAACAGTCTTGATCTCAGTTCTGTTTGTGGCTTACCAAGTTTGGTTTTTTTCTGAGTGAGATTTCTTGGGTAATCTTGCTTGTTTTTGAACACGTTTGGAAACGTTTCTGATGGAAAAAATATATTTATAGATATGTACACATACACACACGCACGTGCACACTCACACACACACATACAGAAGGTAAAACGTAATGCACCCTGCTCAAATGTATTTTGCTTGGAGTGATTTGTCTATTAAAGAAAACAAAATTCACAGTTCCTCAACAGTAGTTAAAATTCCAGGTCAGCTACTGGTAATGAAATTATTTCCCCTGTACTTGCATGAGGTAGACATCCCAAGAGGATAAAGAAAATGGAAAGTTATGACAAATGTGTTAAGTTTTTTTCCTTTTCTGAACAGAAGGCCCCTTTCTGCTCGGTTCTTCGGGTGATGCAGACAACTTACTCGATGAAGCTTCCTGTGGTGACCTGCCCGAGCGCTCTGAGTTTTCCGACCTGCCCTCCTGAGAGTACAATGGAGACGAGTAGCCGTGCATTCCTCCCCCTTCTCTCAGGAAAGCAGAAGTGGAAGGCTGCGGTTCAGCTTCATGTCTTCCCTGAGAACTAGTGGGCTGCTGCGAGACAGTTTTATGGGGGCAGTTAGCCACCATGTGCATGATGCTCTGACAGTAATGGCACTTCTTTGGCTGCGGAGGTAGACTACATTCTTTAGCGTGGTGGTCAAGGCCACCACAGTTGTAGCATCTAAAAATAGAGAGAGACAACTAGTTACAAAATGCAGTGTTAAACGGTAAGAGGTGTCACATTGGGTAAGCTCAGCGCGAGCGTGCACAGGGTCTGCTGGTGAAGCAGCGTGAGTTCTGTTTTGTAAGTAAGTTCCTTGGAAGGTGCCCCTTCCTTCGTCGCACTGGTGCCGGAACCCGCCTTGCGCTTGGGAGCGAGAGCCGTTTGCCGGCTCCCGGCCTGCCGCCTCAGCCCGCTCCACAGGCCGCCCCACTAGAGGGCACCAGATATCCAGGCATACGGCCGCGCCGCCGGCATCTCCCTCCACCCGGGCACTAAACGCCCGCGAGTGCTTTAGCGCCTGGCAGGACAGACATCGCAATGCGGCGCGCGGAGAGGAGGCGAGGCGGTCACCAGCGCCGGCCTTCCCACCCCGAGGCGCTTCACCCTGGGTGCACCCGCCGCCAGTCAGGGCCATAAAAGAACGTGCAGAGAGGAGATGTTCAGCACCAGATGCTGCTTTTAGGAAGGGAAACCCAAACGTGGACGATCGACGCGGTGCCCCTGTCACTAACTGGGCTCTCGCCCAGCGCCTGGCCTCTTGCTTCCTCTGGCTCAGCCAAGGCACGGCGAGGCAAGGCTCTGGGCCAAGCTTTTACAGGGCTTGTGTTGCACAGGGTTCCTAATGGCACTTACGGTTTCAATTCAAAAGAAAATAAATAGAGCCCCGTCAAGAGTCATAAAAAAGGGTTTGTTTGTTTACTCTGGAAATTCCCAAGCCGCGTGCAAGTGGCTGTGACCCAGGGTGCCATCTGCAACATGACACGGAGCTGATGGGCGCAGAGAGCCTCCTCCCCAGCTCTCAAAAATGGCCAAAAGCCACAAGTGCTCTTCTATTAACCTTGTTAGTCAGGGGAGCCCGAAAGAAATCCCCAGCAATTCCTTACTGAATCCTCCTACTTTGCAATACACTTCAGGAATGCCAGTCCTTGGATTACATTATTGTAACACATGATACAAAGAAATAATTATATGCCTGAGGCATGGTGACCCTATGCCAGATATATTCACCACTGAGTTTTCTATTTTGGCTGTTTTTCTATGGTTTCCTGTTTCTTTGTTTTATAAAGCTTGCACTGATTGCATAGACATTTGATTTATTATAATTCAACATGCTACTGGAGAGAGCTAAACCAATAACTTTTTTTTTGCTTTCCTTAACCATCAGCTAATTTAAAAAATGACTGCACAAATAGTTAGACCTGGTGGAGTCAGCTGAATGATTAAAAAAGACTGTAACTATAACTCACTGTACGGACAAAATAGTGCAACATGTTCTGGCTCAAGCCCACATCAAAGTATTTTAAATTTTCAGATTCCTGGAAAGTAACAGGGCACTTTTTCAGCTAGTATTTAGCGGTCACTAGTAGTCTCTACAAAGCCAAGAAGTTTTGTCCATGCAAAGCTGTACGTACAGCTGGAGTTGCACCTACAGAATTTACTTTTCCTTCCAAAGAAATGCTATTGATAAAACCTGCATAATTTTAAGAAAGATTGCAAAATCGCTGTTAACATTTGCAAATCATGCCAAGAAACCGTCCCTCAGCACCTCCCTCTTCATTTCTCTTCACTATTAGCAAGACACTAACCGTATCTTTATTTTCACAGACAAATGAAAAAACAGTTGCCTATGGCATGTGTCATGTCCCACAAGACTGACCTATAATTTAGAGAAGTTAAATGATGAACAGAACTTCATTATCCTTTCAGAAAACATTGTAATTAAATTGTCATATCTTCCATAAAAATTAATAAGAATCAAGGAACCAAAGCCATTATACTGAACCCTTCACTTCTGTAACAACTGCAATAACATATTTTAGGTGAACTGGTTCCATTTTTATGGAACTGGTTCCACTGCACTGAAGGTTTATGTGCTTTGTCAATGGAATCTGAAGACTATGCGTATTCTACAAAATAACCCACAAAGAGACACAGAGTCCCTTCAATCGAGAAGAGAATAGCATGTACAAGCCTTATTATCACTTAGTATTGATTTCCCTAGCATAGGAAGGGAAAGTACGTATGGAGTATTTTGTCAACCACAAACATCTGATCTAAGACCAAAACATCAAGCTTTCCCCCCCATAATTAAAAAAAAAAAAAAAAAAGGCAAGTTATTAAACAATATCCATCTGACTACTATCCCCCAAATCATTGAAGATATTTTCAAATTAGAGACCCCCACTCAATAGTAGCATTCAGTTTTCTTAACTGGCATTCACCCAGGTATGTTTCCCTGACAAGCTTTCTAAACACTTTGTGGACAAAATAATAAGGAAGCAAAACTTGCAATTACAGAAACAAAGTAACAGGAACAACAAAACTTCTGAACTGTTTTACCCCATAATAAATACATCTAAGAATTCACAACTGTGGTATTTGTTATAATTAAGGTTATATTAAATAATTATGTTTATTCTTATCTTCTTCACCAGTTTCTAGCAGTGTCTTGTTCCTGGGCTAAGTATAGTATAATACAGTATAACACAGGAGTGCGCAGACATTCTGGAAACTGGGGATTTTATCTTAATTCAGACTACAGAATTTTATAGCTGTGCATGCATTTGCACTTGCTTCTTTCCCTTAATATTGCATGTATTTAGAATAGTTAAAGAAGTTTGAAAATAGGTTAAAGGGCCTCAGTAGCAGGGTAGGCGGCTGCCATGGACAAATCAATTTAATCAGTCACTATGGTATGCACTGTGTTATCCAATCCAGTGAACCATTTCACCTCACCGATTGACCAAGAACCTGCTGTCAGGGCCCCTGCTTCCACTCAAGAGGCCTCTGTCACCTTTTGCATATATATTTATCAATACATCCTATTTGCAAAATATTGTAATTCCCTGCCTTTATTCACATCACGGCTAAAATGTCACCATAAAAGAAATCTCTATCAGAAGCAACTGTGATTAAGTTATGATTTGGCTTTTCAGGAATGTTTTTTGTTACCAACCAACTGGAGCATCTGGCTAAAGTATTGCATTAGAATATGTATGTGCCAACCGGGCTGTGCCTGGACTTAAACAGAAGGGTGGTATTTATTCAGTTCTTTTAACTATTTATTCATTCCCTGTCAGTAACTCTTACCAGAACAGATCACACCCTGCTCTGAAATGCCTTCCTTCTTAAGGGATTTACACCAAAATGGAAATGGTCAGCAACCTCAGAGCTCACAAATGATACCACATGGCATCATCCACATGCATTATGGTATATAGCATTAACTCTTTTGTCCAAAATCCATCAACTCTTTGCTCCTCTCTGCTGTGTATTACTTAGGTTACAACACAATGAAACCTGATAGCATATGATATGCACACACAAGCTTATACATCCACATCTCTATATACATAAATATATAGAACAATACACGAGAAGCTGGCTCCTGCCAAAAAAACAGCAAATTCTCACTTCAGTATGTTCTCACAAATTCTAGATTAGTACAACCATAACAAGTATTTCTTCACTTCAGAAGCACCATCAAAATAATATACGTTAGCTTCAACACAAGGTAAAAGTTTCTATGTAGATTACATAATGAGATGAATAAACCACAAAATGCCCTTGAAATTGCAACTACAGTAGAAGCAGCCTTACAAAAAGCAACAGCAAGGAGATTTGTTAAAATAGGACTGTCTTTCTCACAGCAGGCTCCCATGATTTACTAGGTAGCTTCAGGCTCAAAAAATAATGCAACAGGGTAAATAAAGAGATGGCAATTATCCTAACATGGAATCCTTTCTTCATTATGGCACTGACAGGAAGGTAACTCGGGGTGATTTTTTGATTTAAAAAAGACAAACATTTTAATAAAGGCACACTTCAAGGAACTTGTGTAGCACTGTATTTCAGTATTCTCAGGAAAACAGTAACATTCATACCTACTAACAAAGAAAGAAAAGAGCATATAGCAAAGTTAGAACACACTTCTAAATTCTCCTTCACTATGGATCTCATTACATGAAACTATAAATATTAAAGGGAACATGAGCAAGCAAAAAGCACAGATTCCAGATTCATTAGAAATACTCAATTTCACAACTAAGTGCAAATGCAAACCACAACCCTTTAGTTTTCAGGTTTTTTGCTTGTCCCAGCAGTCAACTCCTACTTAGGAAGCACATCCTAGCTCTATCTCTTTTAAAATGACAATACCCCTGCCTTGCAAATATGTTCGGCACAACAACAAGCTGAGCTAAGCAGTAAGGAGGGTTAACACTACTGCTTGCTTCTTCATGCTGCTTTATAATATGATTTAGTTGATAATCCAATATATATGACAAGTAGAGAATAATTTGTGTGGCTCCACACTATTATCTGTTGACAAAAAAAGCTTTAAAATTTCCCTGATGACTGACTTTTTCTTAGGAGGGGCAGAGGAGGGGTTAACATCTAACAGGGATAGTAAAGGAAAGAAAGGGGGTATAGTCAGAGGAAGACTAAAATAATCCACCAGGATATTCCTACACCAACTCCTCTTTTGTTTTTCCGTTTTGAATGCTATCACACAACAAGAAGCTGCATCTCGGCTAACAATACTCCACCTAGCAATGTTAATGCTTTGAAAAACAGCATGGTATTCCAACAGCATGTGCAAAAGAGATGTTTTTACAATACGCTGAATGCCAACTAAACAGTTAAAGCATAAAGGAAAACTTTCAAATTGTACCTAAATGTGCTGCCCTGTCTTTTTTAGCAATTACTTTCACAACATACCTAAAGAAATGCCAGTTCCTGCAGACAGAACATGCAGTAGGTTGCCTGAAGTACTCTATTTTGTTGTAAGGGAGGTTAAGCTATCCATGATATAAAAGAAATATGGATCTTAGACAAAACTAGGATGTTTTACAATTCGAGGGCTTCAGTGACTTGTCTTGAAAATCAGGCCATGGGGCAGTATAAGGGAACACCTTTTGCTTGTCGGTGGGAACACCTAGAAAAGCTCAAGGAAGCATGTGTTTGCACAGGCACCACCTGGTGCAAGTGAGAAGCACTTCCAACACCTCTGCAGAGCTGAAAGTCTTCTGGACTGTTGAGGATCTGCTGATTTCAAATTGTCTTTGAGATAAATACAAGTATGTTTTACTGGATTACTTAAGTATTCCAGCAACCAAATCCTGGATATCAAATCTGTCACAGCAGCACTCCAGAGACTGGCAGGATCACAGGTGATTACTGTTAAACAAGCACCTCTCACATGTTACTATACTGTCAAAGGATCACTTACCACTTTTGCTTAATACAGGTATAATGCAAAAATCCTTCTTCCTGAGAAGCCTACACTTAAAAACCAGTTTGAAACAGTGTATTATCCTCATGACTTAAAATAGATAGCACGTGCAGACATCATCCTTTTAAAGCAAGAAATGCTAATGTATGGGGACGCAGTTGCTGCAACTTACAATCAGGCAGCAACTATCCCTGGAAAATAAAGTTTGGTTGGCTGTCAGGGGAACAAGCTGGAGTGGCAGGAGCAGCACATGGCAGGGGAAGGGTGGGAGGCGACGGGGAACCCTGCGCACCCCGAAGAGTGGCCATCTGGCAGCTCCATGCTGAGTACCAGCTCCTCTGGCATCTCACTTCTTCCTCCATGGCTTTTACTGGGGATTCCCTTGCAGGAATTGTTTTGGGAGATTTCTCCCCTCCCCCAAACCTTTCAAGCAGTGTTAAATCCCAGGAGGAATCAAGCCAGCCTATGCTATTTTAAAAAAACATGGGGTGAAGGAGGGAGCCTTGTACGGCTGCTCTCCCTTGCTGCTGAGCCGTGCCCCACTTCCCGCACCCAGAGGAGAATTAACACACAGAAACGTGGCCCAGCTTTTTGTTTTTAAAGGATGAAAATCGCTGGCAAGTCAATGAGACATACACAAGACCCTCTGAATGTACCCATTCTACCCGCGCCATCCGAGAGGGAAATTGCTGGAATGTTTCTGCTCACATGCACATTGCTGGCTTTTATGCCATTTTTTTTATCAACCTTTAATTCCTGAGCTGTAGCTGAATGCAGGAGTGAAAATACAGGTAGCTTTGACAACATGCTAATAAGGTATTAGTATTCAAAATACCAAATACTGATATAATACAGAAAAAAATCCTTTAAGGTTAAGTGAAATTATCTTGTTAAATAAACCAGAGAATGGAGCATTTAGCATCATCATCACAGCATTTATGGTGTGTCCAGCAAGCAGGGTCACACTAAGGCAGAAAACCACTCACAACCTCATTTATAAATCCATGACAAAAAAATCAGTTAAATTTAAAACCTGTATTTATTTTTAACACAGTATGTTGAAAAATGGTGTACTATCAATTCAGAAAGCAGCACATTGGGGCCACATTTAGATTTGCGCTGATCCTGTGAGTATTTGCTACCCTGAACCCCTTGTTCATGCAAAATACTGAGCAGAGGCAACATGCTGGGAAAGTTAATTACAGGCTGTTGTTCTTCAGTGCAATTCAGTTTGAAAATTTCCTGTGCTTTACTAGCTTTTTGAGATTAACAGAAATAGCTTTTGTTTTGTTTTGTTTTTTTTTTAAAAAAAGGATAACCCCCATGAGAAATAAAGATGAAGTAAAATAAAAATGCTCACCTATTTCTCCTCCAAATCCTACAACACACGATAACATACCAGAGATTGGAGACTTTCAATTTCATGAGAAAAACAAGGTCCCTCCATTTTTTTTAAGCTTGCCTTCTTTCATCTTACAGATAGCCCCAGCAGCATGCTGACACAAACCCACTGTCTGTAAGGCTTCCAATAACACAGGGTCGAATATTGACGATGTTTACTCTTGTTACAAATAAATAAAAAAAAATGCTCCATTGTAAACTCATCAGATTGACTAGTTTTCTGTGGTTAGTTCTAAATCAATCTATTTTCCCTGGTGTATTGCAGAAGTAATATCAATAGGTTACGGTCTTTTGTTGCTTCGGTTTCCCCTCCCCCTCACCCCCCAACAAAGAAGCTGACAAACAAAGTGAGGCATTTGCCTGATAAATCAGGCCTGTCGGGATACAATTGAGCTTAAGTTTGTTAGGAAATACATTTTTTTAAAATCTGCTAACATTTTACTGGAAAGTGGATGATTTTTTTTTTTTTGAGAATCAAGAACAATGAAACAGAAAGATGGTTCAAAATGCACAAGATGCAGTCTTTTTCTCCACAAAAAATGGAAAGGACTACATGGAAAGCAGCTCTTAAAAAACAACCTCGACAATGTTGCTTCCATTCTTTCTTCCTTTCCATGAAACCTTATCTCTGCTATCCACTCAGCCCTCTTTAAAGGCATGGAGGGAAATAATTTCTCACATAATCACATAAAAATCCTTATGAAATGCATCCTCACAGAGGAATGCCTTGGATGTACTTTCATTTGTTGTAACAAAAGGGTTTTCTATACATTGAGAGTTAAGAACTCCCGAAATAACAATTTACAAAGTGAGGTCTTTTTTCTAAATAACATGAAAGATGGGTTTGCTCCAATAGTATCAATATGGCATGGAAAGAATGTGTATATTTTAACATCTTTAACCCGTCCAGATAAAGCAGATACAGGATCAGTGACAGTTTAAGTAAGTTATGTTTTAAACAGTCGTGTATCATGCATTTCAAACATGAAATGTTACACCATGATTACAAGTAAGTCTACTACTGTTAATCTTTTTGCATTATGGAGCCACACACAGATATTCTCAACTACAAATTTCCCGTGTAAGCCTTAATTTCTACGGGAACAATAAAAGAAAAGGGATTTTAAATTAAAAGAGCTCTGTATGCAGTAATTTTAAAAACAGTGTTTTCCACAGCTGATGTTGGCGGAGAGGCTGCCACAGACAGGTTTGCTCTTGGTATCACTGCAGTGTGTACCCACATTTGCAGCCTATTGCCAAAGTTAGCTGGGGTACAGCACTAAGGTGTCATGGGGGTAGCCAGAACTAAGTAGACCTTGGCTGGCCGTGCTTGAAATCATGGCTCGGTGCCTCTGCAGTTGCCTGCATATGCCCAGAAGCACAGTTCAGTAACACCAGAAGTCTTCACAGAGATGGCTTGAGCCTCCTGGCCATGTGGATAAGGATGCACACTGCATAAAACCAGCTCAACTCTTTCTGGGTCAGTGAGATGCTGCTCATGAGTTAAGAGGCATGCCTGACCTTATCTGCCTCTCATCAGAGCCAGTTCCAGGGTTTCTACACCCACTGATCAGCTAATCCACAGATGAGATAAAAGGGTAGTAGGTAACTGGGAATTAGTTGTTAAAAACTTCCATTTCCCTTTTGTTCCTTATTTTATCACTAAAAATAGCAGCAAATACAAGTAACACCAGCTTCTCACAACAGCAGGAAACGGCAAATGGCATCCTGGCAGTAGGTTGGAGCACTGAAGCAAGTAGTGGCAGAGGAAAAAGAGGAGGAAGACGGCTGCTGTGGAAGTTCATAACCTATTCTTCTCCAAATATCAGTTTAGAGTCACATGACTTTAGGTATCCTTTATTAATTGGTATAATGCACAAAGTTTCAGAAATACCTGTATCAAGCACTGGAACAGGCTGCCCAGGGAAGAGGTGGAGTCACCATCCCTGAAGAGACTTACAAGATGTGTAGATGTGATACGTAGGGACACGGTTTAGTGGTGGACTTGGCAGTGTGAGGTTAATAGCTGGACTCAATGATCATAAGGTCTTTTCCAACCTAAATGAGTCTATAATTTTGTATCTGTCGAGGAGATTATGGACTTAGATGCTAGTTTTGAAATGGAATCTCCTATTATATTCACTGAATTAGATAAATACAGGCTTCAGAAGTGTTAAGGATTGCAGGATTTGACCAGCAACTCCCAGCTTCTTTGCATTCATCAGAAATAAAGGGAGAGTTACTGTTGACACACTCGCTATGAAGAGGCCATGCCAGCTATCTCTATAGGAGTTGCTTCCAGAGCTCATGGAATTGATAAGTTATGTCACATGAAATACATGCAGGCTTCCTTACATGAGATACATGCAGGCTTCCTTTCCTAACTGTGCAACAAAATGACATCAAACATGGTGGTTAATTTTCCTTGAAATAGCACCTATAAGTTCACATGTTCGATACCTGCCAGAACAATTACACCATTCAGATGCTCTATAGCTACATTTTACTGGTAAGGGAAATCTGTATCACTCTGATACACTGACTGAGAAAGAGAGCAGTCAGTTCCTAACTCATTTTTCCAAACTTGCATCTTAAGATGTCTAAACTGGACTAGTTCTACATATTGACATTATTACTAAATGGCTGTGTTCAGCATTTTATACAACACATTTTTAAAAGGCTTTCGACACCTTAAAGAAAAAATTATTTTGAAACTTTCCACATAAAAATGCAGAAGCAACAGTAAAGCATGAAAAGAGGATTTCAGCTGCAACAGGATTTAGCCTCATATGTTAAAGCTTTTAATTCCCACCTGAGGCAGGCATTTCTTGTTGTCCCACACTGTTCAATCCCTGAGAATTAAAAGAGAACTAATGCCATTTGCTACTATTCTGCCCTATCTCATCACAAAATATATCTTCCTTGTTAATTGTCTCTATAATTATGTACTTAAAAATAAAAACCACATTTGTGCATATAAAAACATTTTTAATTAATTCTTTTTCTTAGTTTCACCTTAAGTTAAGAAAGAATGAATAAATTTCACGCACAGGTTTGAGTTTCATACCTCCTCTGAATTCTGTTGATTCTTTGTACAGTTAAAAATTATAAAACATAACTGAAATCATTTCACTATATGTGGTAAACTAGATCACTAGATCCCTCTTGATTGTGATTACATAGATTAAGTGATGTCACTCCAGTAAAATGATAACAATGAGGTTTATAAAACTTTTTAAAAATACTGCATCTTTCCAGAAACAGAGAATCTTAATGGCCTTAATTCTGCTCTCAGTCACACAGGTGTAAATCTAGAGCAATTTTGATGACTTCCCCAAACTTACTCTCCATTAACTTTAATAGTGTAACAGAGAAAAGTATTTCTCACTGTGTACGAATACTGAAAAGTCACAGTTGCCAAGTAGTTGCAAGGCTGGTTGCAGAGGTCAGGCTGGCACAAGGTGTGAGGCAATGCAGCAATGCATGCTGAAGCCCCTCAGTTCTACCTGTACATCTGTGTTTGCTGGTTGACAGAACACTTGAAAGCATAATGCAGCATAAATCACAAAGGTGAAAAATGAAAACCAAAGAATTATAGCCAAGGTAGAGGAGCAATGTGTTTGATTCTTCAGCCTGTTAATGCTCAGCCTTTCAGGTTAAGAAAGAATGAATAAATTATTTCAATAAGGATGTTGATAGGCCAAAGATCATTTTCTTGGCATAACTGATGAACTTCGCATCAGGAGATTTAGATAAAACAGGAACCATAGACTTAAATAAAATAAAATAAAATGCTTGAAAGCAAGGAACAACTCAAGATAATGGCACCCGAGTCATGATCAGTGCAAGGGGACAGAAGATTACAAATTGCACTGGGATATAAAACACAAGGGATATGCTCACCAAGCACAGCATAAACAGATACCTGTAGTTTTGATCAGAAATTCACACGCAAGCCACAACTTCCATTACGGAAGCCCTGAATTTACAATTTTGAAACCAGTCACAAACTGGAAGAGTGATGAATGCCAGCACCATGCTTGTGCCTTAACAGTTCACCTATACTCCAAACCAAGCAACCTTTCAGTTATCCAGTAGCACTCACTGTGCAAAGCAGCAAAATTGTATGTTAAGATTGGAACTGCATGGATCTGTTTGGGGCTTTTTCCATACTGGATAAATGGCCATTCTGGGTAGAAGAAGCTGGGAGTTCGCTGGCAAGCAGAATGAGGAAGCCCAGCCGCTCAGCAACAGGCTGGAGCAGGGTCCCTACCACCCTGTCAGCATCCTCCACTTGCGTGAATGGCAACTCTCAAAGCAACTCCTGAGGGGTGGCGTACGGGTGCCGCAACCTTCCATCTGTGCAACAACAAATTGTAACAGAGGTCAGTGTTAGGTACCTGCATTACTGCACCATTGTAAACACCATATCACCAGTCTTAGGAGCTGCCGTACACTTTGTAGGTAAACTCTTAACCCTGTACTGCCCAGAGCCTCCATCACTGCCTGCCCTCTTCAGGAACAGTCTCTCTTCACACCTCCTGGTGCTGCATCTGCCACTGGATGTAATCCTCCTGCAACTGGCCAGTGACCCCTGTTCCCCACAGAGTGAAGATGAGAAACCCCTGTCTCTTACCTACAATCTACTAGTCCTTCTTCAGAACGCTGAACGACGACCATCTGGAGATCACAGCAACCTCCTGACAGAGTGAAGACTTGTATCCAAACATGTTTTTCACACTGAATGCAGTATGTGGTGAACCCTGAGGGACTTTTTGTGTACGTGAAAGCTTGCTCACTGGCTTGGGCCATACAGGTGAAGGGGAAGGCTCACGAGCCAACCTAGTAATTCTGTGGAGCTCAGCTGTAAACTATAGCACTGAGTTGCTGGCTGTCCAGTAGAAACCCTAACTGATTCAAGACAGAGCAAGTAAATTCGAGTTTTGAGGCTCTTGGCAGCACCCAAATATTAAATCTAGGAACTCAGTGCCTTCTGTGTCATTGAAAATAGTAATACATGAACACTTCTAGCCATAGCAGACAAGGGCCAGACCTTTATAAGTCTGAAACTTCCTACATGATTCCTGCCTACTTTCAGGAACAAACCAATTGTTTATTAAACCAGTGTCACTCTTGAAAACCTGGAAGGCCAGAAAGCTATACTCCTAAATTGAGATCCCTTTGGCCCTCCTCCTTACTAACCTTCTAATTCTAAATATCCAAAATACCTCAAAAGACCCAATTCCAAATGACCACAGAATGAAGGAAGACTCTGTCCCCACCCAGGTCTCTGGACCTCAAGCACAGCCCACAGATTTAACTCATGAAAAGTCTCATCCTTCCCAGGCTCAGAAGCTGGTGATGGAGAGCATGGCATTTACCTTCCTTCTGTGTCACAGGGAGCCTGTGTGACCCTACTGTGTATAATATTTACAGGTATTAAAATGCCCATGTCCTACTGACTTTAGAGGCAAGCAAGATCCTCGTAGCTTTGAGGATCTGAGTCTGTGCCCCTCAGGATTGTATCTGGTAAAGCAAGAAAAAAAATGGTATGGTTCAATAGCACAACCATACAGCATCAGGTCACAAATTAGTTGGCATTCACTGAACTAGTGGCAGGAATCAAGCACATCCCGGCCAATGCATAAAATACTTCATTTTGGAATTGTTATCTTTGTCATGGCTAGTTCACTGCTGTCCATCTACTGGGATTAAAAGTCATAGACAAGTTGTGTAAAGTCATTTCACTCATGTCTACAATTCAAACATTACACAGAAAATAAGGGCTATTAAGACCTTAAATGGACTTTGCACAAACACAGAAACACTCTCCACAGGTCTTTTTCATTCCCTGGTAGCAGGGAGCACAGAAGATGAGAATCAGATGCAGAAAACACTTTCTACATGGTGCAAAAATCTGAACCAGAATGTCTTCAACAAACTACTGCGCTTAGCTTTCATCTCAGCTTTCTGCAAAGCTTTGCACAGCGAGTGTGCCTGCTGCTTGCTGTCTTGGCAGCATCAGCCACAGCTCCTGGGGTGCCCTTCTGTTTTCACACTCCATGCTGTGCAACAAGCTAGCAACAGTATGCTGTGCCAGGCAGAATGCAGAGAACTGCCAGGGATCCTGCTCAAATGCTCCAGCCCATCCAGAACTGTCAGCAGTGACCAGGACTCCAGCTCAGCTACTTCACATTTCATTCATAGCTTTTCTTTGGTAATGTGAAAATAAAGGGAAGATAATAATGTTGTAAACAGACCCCTTCTAAAGAAGAATACTTCTAAAGACATATGATCTGCTTTCAAAAACTCCTGAGGATGATCCATGCAGTAACTGAAATTGCTAGCCAACTCTCAACAGCAAAAGGTTTCAGTTAATTCATCTACACTTTTCAGTTGGTAGTATTTGTTTAGCTTGGTTCAGCTCACACCTCCAGCTTTGAAGCAAAACCATAAACCACTGCAATGGCACAACTGTAGGTGTAACAGACACTGGCAGGAGGTGGGA
>JANHGB010000724.1:0-16830 GCA_026283785.1 Coracopsis vasa | reverse complement strand
GGGGCTGCCCTCCCCGGAGCAGCACCATTTACGTAAGATCAGCGCTCGCCCCGCTTCGGAAGCGTCTCCCTGGATTTGAGGGAGGGCTAAAAAAAAATATAAACAAACAAACAAAAAAAAAACAACCCAAACAAAAAAAAACCAAACCCAGCAACACCAAACTAAAATAAATAAATAAATAAATAAATAAATAAATAAATAAAATAAACAGCAGGGGGGAGGAGGAGGGAAGCCGATCCGCAGGTACTTCGCCGGTACCGGTACTGAAGAGGCTCCCGCTCCCCGGCGCGGAGCCCGGAAAGCCACACGGAGTCTCGGCCTTGAGGATGCTCGTCCCCCTCCTGCGCTCTCCTCCGTTCCACGCCCCGGCTCCCAGATGGTACCAGCCGGCGCAGGGCTGCCTGCTGCGCAGCCCCGCCTTGCACACACACACTCACACACGCTCACACACACAGGCGCGCAAAGGCACCTGCCCTCGAACGCCGAAAACGCCCCGCTGGAGCCGCGCGGAGGGGGGCGGAGAGAGGCGGGAGCGGAGGCAGCGCACACGCAGCCCTGCTCTTCTCTCCCCCGCGCAACGCAGCGCGGAGCCGCCGTGGGGCGGAGGATGGGTGGGGGAAGGTGGTGCGGGGGACGGCGGCCGCAGCGCGGATCTCCCCGGGGAATGGTGGGGAGCTCTGCGCAGAGACGCGCCAGCAGTTGCTTGCGCCCGGGGTGCGAGGAACAAGATGGTGGTTGCCTGGAGAGGGGGGTAGGTAGCGGGGGGCCCCCTCGATTTGTGGGGCAGCGCGTAAACGCCTGCGGAGCCTCCCGCGGGAGTCAGGCCGAGGGTCCGTGTAAATCTCGGGGTCGTGCAGTGGTGAGATGTTGTTCATGGAGTGATGACTTTCTTTGCAATCCTCTCTTTTGGCTGAATTTCTTAACAGGAAACATTGTGAGCTTAAAAACCTGGGAATAAAACAAAGCAACGTTCTTTTTTGGCCTCGCATCAAGGCAGCATGTTTCCAAATGCATTATATTGCAAAGGACAAAAATATCTTTCTTCTACGTATTGACTTTTCAGTGAGGAAAATACTTTTTTCGTGCAGAAAAGTTTGATGCTGCAGTCACCTTTCAGGAGAAGTTCCCCCTGAAGAACATTTGACCTTTGTCTGAGGGACTGGACCTCCCTGCTGCAAGACTGAAAATCAAGCTTACAGCAAAGATACAGTGAACACAGAGAAGCCTACGACATGTATGTCCTCCTCCTTCCTATTGAAAGCACAGCGCCCCGATACTGCGCTGGGCTCCTTTCCCAAGACGACATCGCAAGAGCACACAGCCTGAATTATTGAAAAGGCCCTGAGATCACTGAACCGTGTAGAGAGTATATATGGGGAATACACCAGCGGGAAGTATCGTATGTGTCCTCAGGCAAATAAAGATGCTCATAAAAGCACTTAAATGATACCCTGCATTTTCTGCAGGCCATCGTCAGGTGAAACAAATGACCTCAGCAGCAGGAGGGAGTCCTCAGCAATGAGCATGTTCTGAGAGTGAGTTTAGGCAGTGAGCAGTAGTTAGGTGACAAAATAGTCATTCTTCTGCCAGCTAAAGGGAGGATTTGCTTTTCACAGGTTTTTATAGGGGTTTTGAGTTCTTCACCAGAGCCTTTCTTTGTTCCAAGGGTGAAGTTTTAACTATTTCTTCATAGCTGCCTGACCTCAAAATGTATGCAGTGTGGGTTGCTGGAAGGGCAGAGAGAAGCAACAGTCCCTTCTAAGCTGGGTACCAGTCTTCCGGTGACCTAGCTGAAGGCAGACACTGGTGGAAGGACCTATCTGATAGTGCACAGTCTTTGCTGCCCAGCTTCATTTCATCTGAATATCACTGCATGCTTTGAGATGCCTCACGAGAGAAAAAGATAAGCAGTCTACCTAAGGACTGAATCACTCACTAGAAAAGCTTATTTCTCTTTGTCTGATAAAATGCTTTTAAATTTTAGATTAGCCCCTTCACGTAGATGTGATTCATCTAGGTTGGTAACCTTTTCTTAGAGCAGTTATAGCTCCAGAAATAGTTTGTGCTTGTTTTAAAATATTCTCTATTATTCTTAAATCTTCATTTTTGTTTGCTCTTGATATTTTCCTCTGTGTTACTTTTATATTCCTCAGCAAAGACCCTTTGAGAAGAGCTGTTTCCATCACCCCTATGGAACTAACAACCAGACTTTGCTTGCCATTATCTTCCATTTCTATTGTTACTGCTCTGCCTTTTCTATTGCAATTAAGCTAATAGAAGAGCAGGTCATGTGACAAGTCAGTGCAAGGCAAGCTGCAGGCGTTCAGTGTCTTGCAAAATCAAGTCCATAATATATCCTGTCTATGACCTCCAGTAACACATTCCTTAATTTGTTTTATTTTTCTATTGCAAGTGGAAGCATACACATATATTAGATTTTCTCATGTATTCCTGTGCATAAATGCACTGAACAGAGAAAAGATGTGAACTGGCCAGAATTAAAATATTAACAATTTTGAAACTACAAAAAAAGTTAATTCTAAAGTTTCTTAATTAAAAAAAAAAAAGAAAGAAAATACATAGAATTTAACTGAAAACTTCCAGTATTTTTCCTTTTTTTTTTTTTTTCCCTATTTTTTACCATATTTAAGTCCTTCGTCTTCTTACCCTTTTTAAAATAAAAAAGGCACAGAAAAACACAGGGAAAAATGTGGAGGCAGAGGATAAAAAGAAATCTGGAAGCCAAATATATTAATTAATTTCATCAAAACCAATCCAATTTCTATATGCTTCCTTTTCAAACAAGGTTCAGTCTCCACAAAAATGTATTTAATAAGTTAGCAATTTCTGACCAATACATTGCCACATTAAAATGAAATTCATCGAATCTGAACAGCATTTCAAGAAGATCATTTTGGAATGTCTTGTTGAAAATAGATCAAAATGCCCTCATCATGAAGGAGATGGTTTACACAGCTCTTTCCTGAACTGAGTAGGTTTAGAAGGTGGGCACTATGAAAAGCACATGCAGCAAGGCAGTGTGAAGATGGAGTAGGTCAAAGAACAAGATTTTGGTCCAAGCCATGATGGGTCTTACTATGACAGTAACATTTTTTCAATACTTTGAGATCCTGAAGGATTTATTTTAAATATAAATAACTTTGTAGGAGCAATAAAAAGATGTTTCTGATGTCTATAAGCAGATTTATCAAATGATTTAAATAATATAATTAAGAAATATGTGTTTTCCAATATGTTATCCTACCTAAGTCATGAAGGGGAAAATAGAACCACTAATGCAGTTAGATGCAGCATATCGATGGCACAGTGTAATTTATTTATTGTGTATGTGCACTTTTCCTTCTATAAAACAGTAGGGGTGTCTGACTAAATCCATTATGTAAATCTCAGCATCTCTTCGCTTGCACTTACAAACTATTATTTTTCTTTGATGCTTTTATAGTCACTTTTGCCTGAACTTCATACAATTAAAATCCAAGCGCCCTGCAGTCCCATAAGCTACAATTAAGCACCTGATCTGAAATAAAAATAAAACACAAATAAGACAAAAAGGTGTTTGTGTAGGTGTGTGATATCAAATATGCTAATTCATATTCAGAATTAAATTGTTTAAAATCAGGACATCCAGGAACAAAACTGGAATACTGGAATTAAACCAAACAAAATAATTATGGTGGATAAGGAACTAATATTGGTACTGCACTTTCTCTGGAGTAGTTTAAGACTCTAGACAGCTCTTGCTGTTGACTTTGACTTACAGTTACACTGACCTCAGCACCCTGCTTTGGGTATTCCTTCAGGACAGCTGTGCATATAGAATCGAAATTCTAAGAGAGTTTGTCTTGCTTAGCTGTGATATAGTTAAAGAGATGAGAAATATGTTTGAAAGTACATATGTCCAGGAGTATATGCTCTCATGCATTCCTCTTCAGCAGTTTTTGTGTAGGTGTATATAGTTAAGCGTGTCCTTGAAGATTTTGAAAAGGGCTATGACTTTTTCAAAAGCACCTGAATATCACCTGAATCAAAAGGAGCTAAATTCAAAGTCCAAAGAACCAAGGACAGTGCCATTTTCAGAATCAATTTAGAAATTTCATTCAAACATTTTAACAGCGTAACAACTGTAGGTGGTCAGAACAAGCATCTTTAAATGTTCATAGTGTGCCTCTAGACTGGCTTAAAGTGGAAGCCTAAGGAACAGTACCAGTTAGTATTTGGCTCCTGAACTCCTGGAATATTTTCTTCAATGCGAGTTAATCTTTGAAGTCATTCATTAACCACAGTGCTATGACTTAACAAGTTCCCATATGACAGTTGAGGCTTAGCAGCTGATCTCAGGCTTGATCTTGTCTCACTGCAGGTGGCTGGTAGAACTTCTCAGTTTAAACCTCAGTGGAACCACATGAGGCTGAGGATTCTCCTCCATCAGAATTCTGTAACTAGGTGAGTTATGCGAATGCAGTTAAGTGTCTGAGCATGATAGTGATATTTACTTAAGCATATTTGTAGAAAATGTCAGGATGCTTGACCTAGAAAGTCCCAATATATCTGAAACAAGGGTGCTTCTAGAACTGAGCTCTGTTGGAAATCTGTCAGCAACTTCATATGCTGACTAGCTGAAAAATCAGCTTCTGAGAGCAAACTAGACATCTGTCTTTTATTCATCATCAAAGTTCTCTAACAACATAAGGAAAAATGGCATTACAGTAGGCAAGGGATAGCACCAGACCCTAATCAGAGAAATATCTCAGTATGACAAGCCTACTCACAGAATCATAAAAAAATAAAACTGGAAGGGATTTTTAGAGATTGCCTAGTTTATCTATCCCCCATCCTAATGGATGCTTGTCTGAGTGGTGTTTAAAAACCTCCAGCAGCAGGTACTCCACAGCTTCTCTAGACAGTCTGTCCCAGGGCTTCAGTATCCATGCTGTACGTTATTCCCAATGTCTGCCCCATCTATCACTTGCTGCAATTTAGCCCATTGGTTTTTATCTTATCTACTGTAGACTGACAGAATAATTTATTTCTTCATTTGAAATCTCTCTTCTTTCTTTGGCTGCACAACCTCTTTTATTTCAATCTCTGGCATTGAAAACACTTCAGATGTACAGTATGAAAGGATGGGTGTGAACAGGACATTAGTGTCATGGGGACAGCACTCTGATGGGCTTTCCTCTTCTATCTACATAAGGTCTTTACATGCCATTTTTGCTGTTAGAACAGACAGTCCTCCAGAGGTGAAATTCTAGGTTGGAATAATTGACCTGTGATTTAGAAAAGTCAGCATCTCACAAACAGATGATATACAAAAGTAGAAGTTCCACACAGCATTAGTGCCAATGCAAAATAACTGCTGTATTAATAAATAAAAAATTAAAATTAAAAAAAACCCTGAACCCCACAACAAAATAACACCCCAAACTTAGGCAGCTGCAGGACTCTATCAAGCAATTTCAGACATTAATTTAATGCAACTAAAACGGTATCTCAAAATGTAATGAAGTTCATTTTTATATTAATACTGCATTAACTGGGAGCAAAGCAGTCAGACATATTTCACTGCTATAGCAATTTGCATATCAGAGATATGTAGGAAATAAAAGATAATGAATTCATAACTGAGCCAATAGTTTCAGTAAGCTTAGTCAAATGATGACTTAGGACATTAAACTTCCTAAAATTCCAGTACAGAATTAATCAGAATGTTGAAGAATGCTAAGTTTGGAATAAATGCTCCTTTTATTAAAAATGGATTAATGCAGTCATGGAACAAAACTAGCATTAGATCATTTTAATGCAACTATGAGAAAGACATGTAAGTCTAAAATGCTCCAAGGGATGATCTGTGCCTTGACTTTCTTGAATTCCATATCCAGACGTGCATATCTAGAAGGTGATCAGTTTTGTCCTTGAACGTATAGCAGCACATGCAGCAGATGGGTGAAAACCACATTTGGATGCAATGTAGAGTGACAAAACTCAATTGGTTTATGATACTGGCATTTCCTATTCCAGAATAACTGCTAACTTCACAGCACTGGAAAACAGGTATATTGTGTATTTTGGCTGCACAAAGTAAAGGTGCTTGTGACTTCAATAAGCATCATTCAGCTTACAGCTCAGGAAGCTGAGCACCATCCAAGCTATTATCAGCTATTTTCTTCAAATCCTGATGGGAGATGCTATAGAATGGGTTCACTGCTGTGAAAGTATTTCTGAAACACCTTTGCCAAATCAGGGGACATGTTTTCATCTTTTTAAAAGTGATTTTGGGGAGCATCAATATTTCCAGCTTTAAAATCAATTAGGGGATTTGCTTTTAGAGTAAGTTGCAGCTTTCATCTGACTGGAAAGACTGCAGTGCTTCGTTTCATAAAGAATGGCCTTTTGTTGCTGAAAATCCAGCTTTTTCAAAGTTTTCTGTGGCTTTTTACTCTCCCTCACATATCTTTTTGTCTGTCTGTCTTTCTAACTATTTATCATATTAAAAGCTCATTTTGTATCAAGCAAGTAAACATTTCCTATTTGAACTATTATATCCTGTCTTCAAGCTCTCATTTCCTTATATTTCTTTATATTTTTAATTCTTACTTTGTCCTCATGGTCAGGTAGCTCTATACTTCACTGGAAGTCTTTTTTACTCATTGTGCAGTTAGAATGCCTGCTGGCACACACAGCATTTGTGCAAATTATCTCTAGATGTAGCATTTTGTACCACATCATATTTCTTGATCAGACACACAGGACTTTTTTCCCCTTAACATAGCAACTCCTTTAGGATACTTTTCCCATGATATGTGGTTTCATAAACAGTTTCTTTAGTACAGTATTATTCTCAGTGTTCTCTGGGCAAATCATGTCCACTGCAATAACGATACTTGTGACTCTGCCAGCTGCAACCTGAATGAATATCTGATATTAATCCTACAACACTACCACACCATTTCTGGCAGTGTTTGATCCCCACATCTAGACACAATAATAAATCTTTCTTCGCTGACTTGGTTACAGCAACTTATCAGATTACCTGGTAAAACCTCATGAGGTGAACTCCTCATGAACATTCATGTCACCTTCCACACACAGCAGCCATAAACCCACTTGCCCTACCATAACTATACAGTACTTTCGTGAAATTTTCTCAGAAATATCCATTCTGATCTTAAAGGTCATAATTTATATCACTTTGAATGACTGGGTTTGTGAATTTGGCTTCATTCTGTCAGTCACTGAAATATCAGAAAATCGCCTGAAAGCAGAGCAATTGAATAAAGCTGAAGTCAGCCTCTTCTCTTGAGGCAGCATTTTCAGCTTATTCAGCAAAATGTACTCCATGCCAGCACACATACTTATGTAGCAAGATAATGTAACTAACACGGGCAGTGTTTGGTGATATAATTTCATTAAGGTTTTCCAGTCTTCTCCTCTCTTTGAAAATTTGGCATATCATCCATGTATTTTGTGATTTTCTTTTTGGAGAGAATAGTGAAGCACGAAGAGGCTTGCTGCCTCCTAAGTTTATATCCCGCCTCTTTTTTTCAGTTAAAGAATTCAGGCTGAGCTCTTCATCTATTTACTAAGTCAAAACCAGATTGCACCCAAAAGCTTTTGAATAATAAAACTGTCTTATGCTGTAACTCATTTCAAAATAAATGGAGCCATTGAAAGTCATTAAACCACAATGGGCAGAAGGGTGGCCTTATTTTCTAAACTTACATACAAGGAGGGCTTGTTGTCAGGGCATTTTATGGCCAGTAATGGTAGCAGAAAACAGAAATACAGTTTTCTTTGAAAGCAGTGATGGAGACATCTCAAAGCTAACAAATGTAGACATATTTGATTTTGGAAACAAAGTTAATTCTGCTACTGCTGCAGGTGATTTGATTTTAGCACTTTAAAAATGCTAGGTTTAAACTTCAATCAGTCACTTAGGATTCAATTCAGCTGCTCAAGCAGAGGCATTCAGAGTCAGAATTCTGAATGCCCTCAGAGAGAAAGAACTTACAGAGGTGGAAAAGGTTTTGGGGGCCCTTTTTGGCTATACAAGAGATTGGTCCAGCAGTAGCAGAATCTTCTGACCTTTAGCTCTCAGCTTGCTTCAGTGAATTGTCTTACTGAGGTGCTAGCACCAAACCTGGAATGAATTTACTTGGTTTTACACATCAGTTCAAGGGAAATGTCATGCAGACATGAAGTCTTGATCCACAAAGTCAGGGGGAGTTTCCATACTGCCCTTGAGAAGTAAGGGAATTCAAATTCACTCAGTTCTCAAACTTGTCTAAGTAAGAATGCTTCTTGCAACACGGGACATCAGCTTAGACTAACACAACAGTCCCCCTGGCCTTAAAAATATATGGATCTATAAAGTATAATGTTCATGCAAAGGTTAACTGCCTCACTGCTAATGGTGAAATAAAAAGAATTAATGATATACCACAGTGCTGACTAAAAAACCTGCTACCAAGGAATTGGTAAAATTCAGAGAAAGGCAGAACCTCAATCATCAGGTGAAATAAATGTGTCCCCAAACCCTGAAAATTTTGTCAGAAGTTCATAGAAAATGCACCTGAATGTATAGAAAACGCTAGTGATGAAGCAGCCAGTGTACTTAGGTTCTCAGGTCCTCTGCCTTTCATGAGAATGAGCAGAATATACAAGAATGTATCTTGTAAAAAGGCATTCTGCTTATTGGAGAAAAGCCATTTGATATTCCAGCACCACAGAAGCGTTAAGTAAATCTTTGAACATCTCAGGTCAGAATACCATCAGGTTTTAACAATCAGGACCACATGAAATGAGTCCAGGATATGCCCATACTTGTAGTACGAGAACTTTGCAAAATGAGTTCTGAAAGCACATTTGGCATTAGCAGTTCCTCTGACTTTCATCACACAGCTTCGTAGTCTGTGGCTTAGAGGTAAACTTTATTTCAGCAGAAAAGGATTCAACTTATTAATGGCCACAAATGTTAATGAGAATTTTTTGGCTAAACCTCTTCCCACAAATTTGAAAGTTTACATTTAAAGGTCAGAGGGTTCCCGTGGCATTTGAAGACAATGAAATATATTCTCAAGGCACTATTTATTCTCCACAGAAAATCTAGTTGTTAAGACTCAAAAGTCCTCCCAGTTACATTTATTATGATTTAGAAAGAACAGAAAACTACCCTGTACCCTTGCTGTAAAAATAGCAAGAATCCAGACAGATTCTCCTTCACTTTACCCTGGAAATAACCAGAAAAGCAAACTGAGCCTGTATCAAATATGAATGAGTCAGAAGAATTGCTAAGCTTCCAAGTTTGGGTGAGATACACGTATGGTTTTGAACAAGTTTCTGACTGCTAAGTTTGTTTCTACCATGAAGCAATGGCAAAACCACAAAAAAAGCCAGGAAACCCTCCAAAACAGTCTGAGATAACACTGTTGTGGAGAAAAGGCCGACACACAAGTCTCCATATTCTTGGGAGCTGAATGTCTCCTATAACTCAAAACTCTATGGCCATGTATATGGTTTTGAAGGATTTCTGAAAATTGACTTCAGCAGAGTTGTGAAAAGCATGTAATAGTTTACTCTTCAGAGAAACAATTATTTCATCACAGGTAGCTCCCATTTGGTGTTGTACAATTCACAGCAACCTTCCTAAGATGAGCTGGCTGGTCCAAAAGGATTGGAACGAAAAATACAATAGCATATTTTCCATGACTTTTTGACAATATTATCTTACCAAGTCTGTCCAGGCACAGACTTAATGCTGTTTTCTTCCGATAGCTGCAGCACCAAATTGGTTCTGTCTGTCAAAACTGTTATGAAAAAGAGTTACAAAAATATAATTCTCTTAAAGACACCCTACCAACATCTGTATTATATGTCCAGATGCTTTATTAAACATTGAAGCATTTCCTGAGGAAGTAAGAAAGAAAAGTAGATAATTGGATTTTCTTCTGCTTGTCAGGAGCATACCACTCAACACCAGGCACTGAATGGAAGAGATACCACTGCTCAGTAAGTCACAGTTATTCGACAGCTGACCTAAAAGACCATTTGACTGTGAACAATAGGTATCTATTAAGGATTTATCACTCCTCCTGATTATATTACCAAAGTCTTGCTTAGTAAAAGTCACAAATGCTTAACAGAAGCAAGCACCTCCTTCTGTTATCTGGATTTACAGTCATGTAACTTCACTAACCTTAGAAGAATTATCTATGATTTATAGTAATAACAGATAAGAATCAAGCCAAAGATTTCTTCTTTATATTAGATATTTGCCTCATCTATTTAACACGGCTATTTCAAACTGAATGTAAGAAAACCCAGTATGTTCTGTTTGGGAAAAAATATGGACTAAAGACAATCCAGCATGTGTTTGTTGAGAACTGACACATGATAAATTGAGCTGTATTAACTGAACGTCTAAGATAATAAATGATGGACAGTGCTGAAAATTATTCCTTCATTCCCTGCCCATGGCAGGGTCATTGGAGCTAGATGATCTTTAAGGTCCCTTCCAATCCAAGCTATTCTATGATTCTATGATTAGCCAGACAAAGCACAAGAAATCTTGTTCTATCCACCAGCATTCTTTTTCTAAAGGAACAGATGTTTTTGTTAAATTTTGGATATCTAAACAAATTTGCTTGTCAAAAAGCAGTGTCCATTCTCCAATAAAATTATACTAAGGATGGAGAGGAGGAAAAAGAAATAATTATTTTTCTGTTATTTGCATTCTGATGATTTGAAATAGGCAAAATTTTTTATTTCTTTGTAATAATTTCTTTTTTGCTTTTTATCAAAGAGGGTTGATTTTGAAATGTGCTGCTTTCTTGTTTCATATTCCTCTTATTCATTCCCATATTTGTATCCCACACTCCCTGTCTCTCTCCCCATTCTTCCCTTCCCCTGGCCCCTTCTGCTTTTTTGTTCTCGTTATACTGGCAGCTGACACAGGAAAAGTAGGAATGAGGATGAAGGAAAATTAAAAGAATGAGAAAAGAAAAATGGAAAAGAAAGGAAAAGCTAATGCATGAGAATATTATAGTGTAAGCTAAGTTAGGGGGAAAAAAAGGTATTCTAAAATGAGATGCCTGTTCTTCTGAAAAGATCAGTTAGCTGTATTTTCTGAGGTCATTTAACTCTAGTTTCTTTGCTCCATAAGGCACTATAATAAGTATTATACCAACTTACTGCAAAGAGCAGTAAGTTCTGGATTAGGAAAACGGGGAAGACCTGGTGTTCACTGACACCTGGCAAGACTGTGGACTCTATTCACTTCTTGGCAGCATATTCCACAACCAAGACCACTACCCGATGCAAGAGAACTGCCAGATTATGACAACTGTCATGACTGTGATAACTACACCAAAGTCAGCAAGCACAAAGAAGTCTCCTGTCTCCCAGAGTCCCTAAGCATCAGCCTGAGTGGGCTGTGCTATATGCATTCAGGCTGCACAAAAGCCAAGTACTCCAAACCTGTCCTTTCCTTGACCAGTCACTTTGTGAGAGCCACTGCCAAGACTTTTGCAGGGAATCTGACTTACTGCACGCTTTCCTCATCTCTGCAAGGCCCTGCAAAGGTGTTAACTGTTAAACTATTAACTATCATATAATATAAATATTAAACTATTGAATAACAGTAGGCACATCACATTATTCCCACTGAAAATCTGTGCCTGCTATTGGTTGCTTAGAAAACCTCCCATTTAAGGATGCTGTGGCCACTCCAGCCAGCTGCTTCTGACTTCCAGAGTATATTAGCTCTTTTCACCCAGCAAGGACTATGTTTTCCCCAGTTTTACTCTGAATTCATATCTTCAGTACTGCAAGTTATTTATATGACAAGTTTGTTCAAATGAATTCTATTTGCTGTTGAAATGTCAAAAAGAAACTTACAGATGTTTGGAAAATTAAACTTGACCTTTCACACTCATGGAATGTCATACTTCATACTACAACTCCTTCCCATGCAAGCACATTATCAGCTCACTGATAATGTGTAAGCAGAAATAACATTATTAATTTAACACAATGCTCACATTAAAATATTATAATTATATAAATTAAATATCATCAGCTTGCTTGTTAGCATCTACTATTACTTCACTTGTTTTGTCTCTATGACATATCTGCAGAGACAGCTGACATATCCACATCAGCATTTGTGGCAAGTGAAGGCAAGTAACCATGATAGGAACATCGATTGAACTGAGTGCATACAGATGCAGACTATCAGCTTTCCATTCCTGTAGTGGAGTCTCTGTTTTAAAACGAGCCACTCAGAATGGCAAAAATTCAAAGGGAAGTGTTAACTAAATGCTGCAGTTTGATATAGTTTTTATGAGAGCCAGTGGTTTATCTTTGCATAGTTACCCTTTTTTCACAATGTGTTTATCAGTATTTCCTTTGAACATTACTTCTTGGACTTAATTGGCAATATAACTGAATGATCAGGGCTAGTGATGCCAGCAAACATTTCCTTCAGAAGAATCACATAAAGCAGTATTGGGCCGGTAACAGTGGAAATGACATCAGCAGTAACTGCAAAAAGCTTCTTTTATTGTTATTCAACAGCATATATATGAGCTCTTAAGCTTCTAAGCAGCTGCACTGAACTTGTGTTTCTAATACAAAACTTCAGAATGTCCCTCGTTGCCTCATTTTTACATGCCAGCAGAATGAGGTTTTTTATATTGATCCTTTACAAATGCACATCAGTAGGTTGGTTTTATACAGAACTGTCACAGTGGAAACCAGGGTCAACCTTCAGCCCACTGAAGTTGGTATAAAGAGTCTAATTGATTTCAGTGGACACTGCATCATATCCTAAACACAGATACCTCTCCAGTGTAGCTATGAAAACACTTGGAAACCAATTAAATCTATCAAGACTTCAGAAGTTAACAGGCCACTTTCCCACAATTTCTATTTTCAGTTTATATAGGAGTGGGAGGTCATGGGGTAGACTTGACACTTGGCATTTTCTTTTCCTTCTCTGTGTCTTTGCAGAATTATGCCTGACACCCTCAGGCTGTTACTGAGGTGTGTGCAGAGGGCAGAGCAGAAGAAATGCACAAGGGAAAAATGAAAGGTGATTGCAGCAGACAACAGGATCCCGTTAGGCTGTCAAAAGAATTTGTGCTTTATGTATGTTTGCCACCATTCTTGTCAGTTTCAGGTTGGCATCTTGGGAGTTTACAGAAGTCCTTGTCAGAATAATACAAGCAGAATTATAGAAAGAGAAATGAAGGAGACAATGCAAAAAGAGAGACTTGAGTTTAATTATGAAAGTGCGCTTTTCCATTTAGATGTTTTTTCTGCTAGCTGGTCTCAAGCTGACACTTGTATCTTGTACGTGTCCTTTAGCACAGCTAGATTACAGAAGTGGATGGAAAACTGATAGAGGAGAATTTCAAAGGCACGAGGAGGAGTTAGGCTCTTCCTCTATGTAGAGAAATTGCCTTTCATTGAAAAGTGTTCCCCAGAAGAATACAGGCTAGCTAGGACTTTTATTTTCTTTCCAGTTCTCTGAGTAAGTTTGGGAGAGATCCTTCTCCCACCACCAAGAATGTGGTTTTGTTCATATATTTGAAATGACAAATTACAGGTATATGTTGATCGGAGGTGGTAATCATCTGAAAGAACCTGAAGAGTGTAAGTACCCACAAGGAGGAAGGCAAGAAAGGGCCCTAAAAAAACTGAGCTGGAGTGGTTTTTAGAACAGGAAAGAAAATGTAGGCTGAGAGCCCAAGAGACGCTTCCTGACACACGATAAAATGACAAATTCCCTGAAAATCTGTAGTTCCCTGAAAATCATTTGGATGGGATGAAAAAAAAAGCAGCAAAACCAGATTTTTCAATGATACCAGTTTTGAGGATGGATGGAAAGGTGAGATGGATTTTAAAGCTTGCTTTGCTTTTATTTTTTTTTATGATGCTTATCTGTAAGTTTTTATCAGTCATTAATTCCCAGACTCTCACATGTGAAAACATTATTCTCCTCTCCTCTCTCTACTTACATAGCATCCACATACTAATTAGAATAATAGGCTATATTGAAAAATAATACTATGGAATTCATACTTATAGGTTTCAGTTATCTTTTCATGAAGCAGATCACTTAGAAAATGGGAAACCTGATAACCAGATAGCTCTCTGCAGACTCTTGGCAATTATTCCATTAATCATCAATAGTCCTTGAATTATCTTTTGAATATCGCCAAGGTCTATTCTTCATTTGCCTTTTTTTCTGTATTTTTGGAGTAAAAAGTACCTACTTCCCTCTTCGCATTAATATGAGTAGAAAGATCACTAACAAGACCAATTGACCCTCACAAATAGTGATTTTAATGAGTATGTTTCCATATCTATTGAAATTCCTTTTACAGCAAACTTAAGCTTCAGTCACTTTTGCAAGTCTTACAAACATTAATTGATATTAACTACATCAAACCGAGATTTCATCTTGTTTGTTAAGTAGGAAGCAGAAAGTTAAAATTATATGAAGAAAAAAATTTTGTTCAAGTTTCCACTTCTTCAAGTAGAAAAGAAAATGTTTATAAATTGGACTTTTAGATTATATTTTGGTTCATGTTGTCTTAGAAGATGCATGAAATCTCTCTCTCTCTTCATATTAGTGCAGGTAATTGCTTTACAAGTCCTGTGTAGGTTATCCCAAACTCCAGAATATTTGGCAGGGAGCAACTGTAACATCCTCCATTTGTATAGGATCTTTGGGATTTTCTCAGCATGCACTATTTTAAAGGAAGTACACATTGCAAAGGCAGTCCATAATCAAGATTCCTAACTCTGTACTCAAGGTATATGGGAGAAAATAAACTCTAATGCAACCAGAGGAGGATGAATGCACAGTATTAAAGTGATTGTAGCAATGCTGCCCCACGTTTTTCCAAAACTTTTGTCTCAGACTAGTCAATAGAGCTTTAAACTGGGTTTACTTCAATCTTTTGCAGGCAGTATTGGGAACACACATTCCATAATTTTGATCAATCTGGGACATATTTATCCATTTGTGGTTGCAACACCTGAGGATATGTACCATAATATATAACATTTTATATGCTCAAAGTGACTCAAGGATACCATACTAGACTGCACTGCAGTGGAAGAACACTGAGAACATAAACTGTATGCAAGGAGATACAGTTATTTTTTTATCAGGGCCCATTAGCATTTCATCTGGAATCAAATCCTCCTGATGGTAGAGGCTCAAGGTCCGTTTTCACATCTTGTCAGTATTGGTCAGTTTGCCAACATTAGGGTATTGACATCTCTGAAATACCACTGTAGAGCAGAAAGAAGTTACGTTACTGAACTTCTAGTTGCTAGAAATGAAATGGTAAACAATGTCTCTGTCTACATTCCCATTTCAATTGCCTGTGACTGGTTAGGAAGGGAGGTGTGCATAGGCTGTCTTTTCTTCCAGAAAGGGCAGGAAATGATACAACATATTACACTGTAAGTAACTTTACATTAAAAAACTTGTCATTTCTAGGGAAGAATAATTTCTGTTTGGGTGAGTTTTACTGCATCTCCCAGAACAGAGGTCTCACAGATGTCAGAGGGCTGTTACCAAGATGCCTTATGATCTGCAAAAACAAATAGAGCAGTTCATTTCATCTATGCAGTATGGAAATAAATGTTAATATAGTCAGGAAGGATAAAGTGGAATGGGCAAGTGTACAAAACAGAGCTGACAAAGATGATGTTAAAAGCTTTTCAAGAGGGGTTGAGGGTTTCTCTTTTTATAGTCAATAGTACAGTGGTGTAGCCAACAGCAGTACTTGATGAGACAAAGCATAATTCAACAGAGTCTCTTCATTAACATTAATAAACACACTTATATGACGAGTGGCAACTAATCCAGAAATTTTTATATCATGGTCCAGTAAAGAAAACTGGCATCAAGTGGTTTAGTTCAATTTTATTCATTCTGCTCAGGCGTCTTAGAAGCTAGATGCCTCGTCATTCTGTCATTTAAGTAGATGCATCTAGCTGGGACTATGGCCTTGAATTTTTTCTCAAACTAATGAGAAAAACTAAGAAAAACTTATTTGATACAGCTTTTTAGTCCATTTCCTTTATCAAAATTATAGACATGGACCTAGCTAGTAATATATCTTATTAACCCGCTTCTAAAATTTATGGGAAAGATGCTAAAGTTGTTTCTCTTTTCTTGTTCGCAAGTGGCCAAACTGTAATTTCAGTTTTTTTCATTTTTTCTGACAGTCTATTCTACACAGGGTGAATATAGAGATGGATGTAACCTGTAACCCATGCCAGCCTACAGGCCAAAGAGCTGGGTTACTATGGGCTAGTATGCACGCTATTGCTGTAAGAGCTACTAATATGCAAGAAAAGCACGTCTAATATAGCTTAACAGTGCTAATATCAAAGCTGTCTTGTTTTTCAGGTTAAAGGGTGAGCAAAAGCACTCAGGTCTGTCTGTGGCTAGCCATGTAGAAATACCCCAAGGATTATGGGGGAGATTATGAGAGAATCTGTCATACCTTCTCTAGGAATTCAGCACAACTGGTGCCTCTCTGTAATGCTTGTACACTAACATGCACAGCATGGGGAATAGGAGGAATTAAAAGCCCGTTGCATACAGTCTTATCAGTACCACAGAGACAAGGTGTGATAGCTCAAATGACTGGAATACTGCCGTGGATGAATACTGACTCTTTAGGAAGGACAGTAATGACTGGTGTCCCTCAGGGGTTGGTGTTGGGACTGACCTGTTCAACATCTTTGTCGGCAACATGGACAGTGGGATTGAGTGCACCCTCAGCA
>JANHGB010000721.1:0-14818 GCA_026283785.1 Coracopsis vasa | reverse complement strand
ACAGCTGGACTTGATGATCTTAAAGTTCTTATACAACTTAAATGATTTAATAGTTCCATGATTCTATGACTTTGTGCAAGAAACTCAAATCAGTCCAGACAACCCCTGTTCTAGACCAATATAAGAACTGAGGAACAAACTGCAAACATCTGCTAATCACCTCCAGGTAGTTATGCAGAATTAGATGGGGGTCCAGTATTGGCAGAGGTTGCATGAACTCCAGCAGGAGATGAAGGGCTCCAGCACACCAGAGGTTTGGTCACTGTGGAGTCCCATTTCTACAGTCTTCAAAAACAGGAAATTAAAGATGCCATTAAAAATGAGGAGCCAGTGAACTCCCAAGGGGCGTGTGGCAGAAGGGGAGAAGGAACAGACAGCACATCAGCACCAGTTTGGGATCCAGCCTGTTGAAATGAATGAGTCAAGTGGTGTTACAGATGCAGTCAAGGAGTCCTCAAGCCAAATGGGAATTGCTGTTACTCTACCACCACAAGGAGCCCATGAGCTCACTTCAGTTTTTCCTTCAAAACACGGTTTAAATGAAAAGTCTTCCAGTTAAAGAAAAACAGGGATTGTAAAATGCCAGAATTTGATCTATTACCTCAACACAGAAAGTTTAACAAAATATTTTATTCTAAACATATGTAGGGCAACAACAGCAGTTCTTCTCTGTCACTTCTTTGAAGGAATGCTAAGCTACTAAAATACTAACAGCAGTTTCTGTACACTGGTAGGTAGATCCTTCATCCTTACACCAAAATGCTAACTGATCTAAAAGTGTTGTACCTATATACAGTGGGAGATGAATCATGCCTTATGGCATGTGGCTTGGTCTGATCAGATCAGCAGCACAGGAAGAAAACCTGCTTGAGAAACAGCATGCACAACCCATACTTTAATCCCATCCAGCCTGGACAGCACTCCTGGACAACACTCCCAATGGACATCAGCCCAATGTCTCCACAAAGTCACTACAAATATTCCCTGCTCCATGTTTGCTTAACTCAGGATCTTCACATCCCCAGCCAGTCTTCTGGAGCAGGATTTGTAAGAACCCCAGGCAATCCATCAAGAGCCTCTTGGCTGAGTGTTCAGCAGCTTCTGTAAAGCTGACTGGTGTCTGAACAGCTTGGTCTGTTAAACACAAGCCCAAGACAGGACAAAGCAAGCAGACCAGGACCAGGCAGAGGCCTCAAGTAGCCTGAAGAGCAACAGGACTCTGGTGTCTCTATAGTTTCTCTACTGTACTGGTCAGTTATGCCAGAGGGATGGCATCTTCTGGGTCCACAGATGCAGCCACAGCCTCAGTGCACGCACCACATGATTGCTGAGCTCCATAAACTGCTTTAACCCTGGGAGATGCATATCCTGGTCTAAAGGATAATGGTGTGTCAATGCTGTGGCATAGATGCTGCCCTCACCTGTGTGCTCAGGTGTCCTTTCAAAGGTAGTAGAGCACAGCAAGAGTATTGACATGCACATATGTAGACTGACACCAAGCAAGACAGTACTTACTCTTGCTTTCAGCTCTGGAACAACCATGGATCATTGGCAGCTATAATAACCTCTAGAAAGTGTCCATCCCTTAACAAACCATGCACTTACCATCGCTAATCATAGGACTTTCATTGCACAATCCATACCAAAGTATCTCCATGTAAATACTCCTTATTTACCCTCATGCAAATTCACCCACTCCCAGAAACCTCTTTTAAAACCTGACATTAAAGAGATCAGAGTTCACTCTGCTACTGGGATACTTCTACTTGGGCTAATTGGGAATGTATCTGACCCTCTCAATATCGTCATTGCAGAGTGTCATTTTCTCTGTTACATGGACAGAGGTACATAGCAGGTCTATACCTGCACTGTGGTAGCAGCTTGAGGCAGAAACTCTCCAATTGTTCACACCACCTATAAATGGGTTTGCTGTAGGTAATGGCTGTGACCTTTACACTTCAAGCCTTAGAGTAACGTAAGTTAAATGTAAATTAAATGGATAGGACAGATGCTCAAACCCTAGAAATGTTACATCTGCCAATAGCGTAGGCTGCATTTTGACTCAAATTAGGCTAAGTAACACGAACAGGAAACAGGATAGCAGGAAAAATGTCAGACGTGTCAGAAGAGAAAAAGAAGTTGGGACTTTCCAAAAGCACAGGCAGCAAATTAATTCCAACTGCAGTTAACAAATTAGGTATATCTGCTTGTCTGGTGTGAGATCGTTTAACACCAGTGATGTGACAAGGAAAGAGGAGCTCCTCCCAGTGACAGAGTTCCTTCTGCCCTTAACTCCATTGCAATCTGCTCCCAGTCCTCATCAGACACTTGGTGCTGCAACGTGGATGAGTTTTAGCCTTGGGAAGGCCAGGCTCTTGGTGATAACAATAATAGAGTTTCTGAGTCTAAGCTGGGATTTTGTATCTATCTTGTAAGTGGCATGATTTGCACACATTAATTAATCAAATCTTATCTATTCCACAGTCTTTCTTGTTCAGTTGTGGTCCTGCATAACCTGGATTTTAACTTACGTGTTCAATGTGTTACTCTGAGTCATGATAACGATACAGCCAACGAGACAGGGGACAATTACATAGTGTATTTTGAATGCTTCAACTTAATCTGGAACATTTCCTGACTTTGTATAGTACCTGGAGCATTATGTGATCCCGAGATCCCTGAGGAAATGACTTTTGTGGGTATCTAATCAAACTGACACTGTAGTCAAGGCTGAGTTTGGGTTCCTGCAGCTCACCCATAGAAGGGACCAGCTGGGTTACTGGTATCAGCTCTAGGTATTTATTCTCATATGCTGCTTTGGTCAGATTCTTGATCTCCACTGTAAACGAAACATATTCCTGGGGTCTATCTTTCATTTTTTTCTCCTCAAAGTTCCTATTGCACCCCTATGAAGAAGTCAGCTCCAAATCCAACTGCGGCGATGGCGCATCAAATCTGCAGAGCTGTTCTCTCACATTGGTATTAATGTGATGTATTTCAATTGCTAATTTGAACTGCAGCTAGTCCTGAGCTGGAGAAGAGCTGGCACCATCTTGGTGAGTGTGGGAGCATACAGTGATTTCCAGATGCACAGAACTTACATCCAGATGTGCACTTATATCCAGTTCTCTTGAAATTAAGGATAAATGCTGAAAAAATACAGCCAACCCATAATGGCTGGGAGAGGAAGCAATCTCCAAGTCAAGGCTTTCCACTCTTAGATGATAAAGCAGTGACTTCAAAGTCAACAGCATCTCTTTGTGTCCCCACACAGGCCAGGAGCAGTGAGATGAATGCCAGAAGCTGCTGCAGGAACTTCAGGGTCCAAGCCTGCTCTCATGGCCCCTGACAAGGAGCTTACAGTGGTATCAGTCACTCCATCCATCAGACAGCTCCAAGGTGGTCCAAGAAACATGGGAGGGATCCTTGTTGCTCTTCAGTTTTCCATATGAAAGCTGCTGAGAGCCTGGTGATTACAGGAGGCCTTTAGTGTGAGGTGTAAGAACCACCGCACCCTCACAAGTGCAGTGCTTGCTTACCAGAAAGTGAGGCTGTGTCAGCTTTACCAATCACCAGCAGAGATTTGGAGGCTGAAGAAGGTGTTTATCTGAAAGCATCGATTTGCAATAATGGAACAAAGTTACAGAAATATAAAGCAATAAACCACATCATTACATTTACATATGAAATGAAGGAATTTCCTCAATAACTCTTGTATCTCAGCTAGGCTGTAAGAGTGGCCGAAGTCTCCACCACGTACTTCTGGGCTGGCAAGACTCTGGAGAACTCTTACAGATGGATTTTTCCTGCTCTTATTGAAAAGCTGTGGACAAGTGTTAGTCAGAACAGTCACACTGGGCAGCCCATCTCTATCTCCATCTTCAGAGGCTTCTTAACATCTTCCTTCTCCATTTCCCCCAACCGTTGCCACCCTGCAGTACTGTGGGCTCAGGCAAGCCTTCCAGAGGTATATTTTGATTAAGATATTCAGCTTCAGACTTCTTTTCCTTTATCCCTTTATGCCCTATTATTATTTCCCTTTATGCCCTATCTCCTTAGAGTAACTTCAGAAATGATGCACTCAGTAATACGCCTTCATCTGTGTTTCCCATGAATGCCTGGAGAAATCAGCACCTGAACCTACAGACAGGCTCCAAAACCAGCTTGGCTCCATGGCACCTTGAAGACAGGGAGACAGTCAGACACTTCAGCACCCATCAAGAGAGACAACTCACTGGCACTTGGCACTTCTACAGAAGGAGCTGTGAGGTGTGCAGCAGTCACGAACCTGGCTCTCTACACAGCAATGCCTCTCCTCAGGAGTATCTGGCACAGTGTGTCACACACCAGCTTTGCATTTGGGCTCCATGAAGTGGTGATCACTCATCTGGCAGCCTTGAGAAGAAACCTGCTGAGCTCACACCCACAGTTCCTCCTGTAGTTGTCAGTTGCTGCCTGCACCAAGTCCACATCTGATGGTAAATGGTACACGCAACCCAGGGCTGGTCCTGAGCTCTGCTGGGCAAGTGCAGATTTACCAGGGCAAAGTTTGCCCACAGAAGGACCATTGCTCCCAGCTCCAGTGCTCTGCAAATGTTCACCCTGCACAGTATTTGCTCTCCATCCCTGCTCAGCCCTTTTAATGCCTTGTTATCTTAAGGTGAGGCCCTCCAACAGCACCCTTGTTAATGCCTGTGCAAAACTACAGTGATCTGATAGACAGATAAGGATGAAGTCAAACACATTCCCATTTCAGCAGGCACCCATGTGCCAAGCCTGCACACACAACCAAAGTAGGGCACTCTGATGCAAGAAGCAGCCCAGCCACATGTTATCTATTGATACTAAGGTATTTATTTAGTGATAGTTACAGCAATGGACCTGATAATCTAGAAGGACGTGCTAGTACCCTATAGATGCTCACTTTTCAGCTTTGCCAGTCCATCTCAATGCTTAAGAGCCTGAGTCCTTCTGCAGATAGGCATGTCAGACTGAGAACTTCCCTTCCTCTTCCAGTTTTAGTCCTATTTGGGCAGAAGCTGGTCAGGTTGCTTTCATGGGAAGGTGATGCTGCACCACCCACGTTTTCTGTGACTGTACAATGGGCAAAGCAGCTTGCAATAGAAGCTCTGGGGCTCTCTGACCTTCCTCTCTTGCAGTCTTGATGACAAAGCAAGCTTTGGGTTTCAGGAAGACCAATAAATCCTTCACCTGCTGCAGGGAGGAAGCTGCAGAGCAGGGTTTGTCATTTTGCATTTGTATCAAAAGTCCCACAAGTTTGCAGGATTATGTCAGGATTTGCAGCAGAGGAGTTCCCACTGTCCTGAACATGATGAAATGCTCTGAAATCAAATGTTCGGAACATAAATCAAAACGTCTGTGACGAAGCACCAGAAGAAACATTGGATCAAGGGTTAGAAGAATGGCATTTATTGATAAACAAGGGCATGATCAACAGCAATCACACTGGCAAACACTCAGGAATGTGTTGTTTGCATAAGGACCACAGCACGACTGAGTCACCAGGTGAAGGATGGAAGGATGGTCAATAACTGGAAGATGGCAACAAGGTGCGGTGCTTTGCGTGTGACATTCCTCTGCTTGTCGTCTCAACAGAAGACACTCATTAGCCATGATCATACCTGAAAATAGGAACTGCACCCAAAGGGCAGCAAGCCTGCCTCAGATTTAAGGAGGGTGAAGTGCACAAGATTTGGAGACAAAGATCACGGAATAAGAACTATTGGCTCGTAAATAGCATAAAAGATGTGACCAAAAGCCGGTTTGTTGTCATCCATCTAGAAAGAGCAGATACTAAAGGCTCAAAAGCCAGTAGCCCTTGTCCTTTATGCCACATGCAGGCAACCCTGACCAGACCCCTTGGATAGGTGTCTTGGTGCTGGGAATGGGAGAGAATGACATCATCTTCTGCTTAAAATAAATATAATCTTCCTTTTCACGAAGGTTTTGCACTGATTTATTTACATGAACTTCCTTCAAGGAGAAAGAAAAGTCTCAAATGAACATAAGCCAATGAGTAAACTTGCCTGAGAAACTTTGGGATGGGAAAAACCATGATGATGCCTGCTGAGACTTGCTTCTGTATGCCCTGTCATCTGGGACATCATCTCTGCCTGTACCTGAGCAGAAAAGGGTGCTGAGAGAAGCTTTCAGCTTCTAACACTTGATGCATAATTGGAAAAAGGGGGACCTATGCTCCTGAGGGGCAACTCGTGCAGGAGTGCAATAGGAAGTAGCTATTTTGATATCTGTCCTTTAGTTTTGTCAGTGGTAATTCACTCTTGGGAATAATCTTAACATAAAAAAGACATGGAGCTGTTGGAGCAAGTCCAGAGGAGGCCATGGAGATGCTGCGAGGACTGGAGCAGCTCTGCTCTGGGGATTCCTGTGGGCACATGGTGGAAAATCCAGGGACTGAAGAGTGCATCCTTTGGAGTAAGAGTGCTGCTGTTCTCAATCATCACCTTCCTCCTCCAGACACAGCAAACCTTGCCTTCAGCAGGAATCCTGATATAATCAATTTCTGTACACATGCAGAAATGACTTTACTCTTCCACATCCATCTCTCCCTGGGACTCCATTTGTTACTTTCCAAAGCCTGGTTCACTATACAAAACACGTTTCATTCCTTTTCCTTCCTTATTGAGCATGAGACGAAGTGATTTATCTGTGGCTAATGCACAGGACCATACAGCCCACAGCAGGCAGCCAGCACTTGCACTGCATGAAAAGAGTGATTTTATGGTGCCTGGGGATTGTGCAAGTGCGATCAAGTTACTACGGCTTAACAAGATGCAGTGCATGCACTGAGCTGTGAAAAGTGTTCGTATATGTTCTTAGCCCACAGCAAATCCGAGGCAATGTGACTTAGCTTAACCCACCATGAAAGAAGCTGCATTCCTTGCATTTGCTATGGACTAGGAGTGTATCCACAGACAGTTACTGTCATCCCCTGGCATGTCATAACTTGTTCGGAGACTGGAATGGGATAAATCCTACTCATTCCGATAGTCCTGGGTTCCTAAGCATTGATGTCACTTCTAAAGGTAAAGCTGAGGTATGTAGGTGAGTGGAGGAAGGTAAATTTTACCCCCAAATCCCTAGGAAATGTGGGAAGTTCAGACAGGTTAGAGTCAATTCAGCCGCGGACTTGCAGGTGTGGTAATGAAGGGGAATTAGGTCTAGATTTGATGCCTTCCTGTGGGCCAGCTGAAGTGGTTGACCAGAGATTCAAGCCATCTGTGTCCACCCTGAGCAATGGTTTGGGTATCTCTGTTGGTGTTTCTAGTTCATGGCTGAAGAGAATCAATCCTTGGGGTGGCTCACAAGAAGGATGGCAAAAGCAAGTCTCTATTCTCAGTGTCCTTGCAGGGAAGCAGCTTTCAGAGGAGTCTCCAGGACTGTGCAGAGCTGTGGATATTCAGGCAGAACTAAAGCAGAGCAGAAGTTTGATTCAATTTCAGACAAATTGTGAGTTTCAGATAAGAGCAAATAATGCAACTGGCCAGAAGGCAGAGTTATTGAGAGAACCAGCTGATAGAGATTGGGTTTGAGTTGAATGACTGAAAGCCTTTGCCAGGGGCAGAGTTCAAGAGCTATGGAGCAGCTCTAGCTGCAAAAGAAGCAGGGGTTAATTTGATAATTTGACAGAAGCATCCACTGAATGCAAAGAAAGGAAGCTCTGAGCCCAGCTGCCTTTGCAGCATGCAATTGTGCTCCCCAAGGGTAATAAGCTTAAGAGATATAATCAGAAACATCAGATCATCCTTACCTAGGGGATGTTCATGTCAGACAGCCCCTACTCTGCATTCCTCTGGTGTATCAGGAAGCACTGAAATGAGACCAGAATAATGTTCTCAAGGATGGCTGGGACAAGTCACCTATATCATCTGGGTATTTCCAAATGGAATTGTACAATAATGTCATGAAGACTTGAGAATATGTGTGCTAAAGCATGAGATTCAATTGAGTTGCATCTCCTGTACTAAGAAGCAAGGACACTGAGAGCATGAGACACCCTGCAGCAGACACCTAAAACAGGATCAAGGCTTGGAAGAGGCGGTTTCTATTCTCTAAGTGCAAGGACTGATGCAGACACAGGTTTCTACAGTATAGACATCTAAATTCAGTGGAGAGAAGCTTCAGCTTTGCAGACCTGCTCCTTCTCCATTCATCTTGCACCTGAACAATCCACCAGGAGCAAAACAGTCAGTTGTCCTCTGCAGAGAAGGTATCTACCTCACATTGAAGTGACACACAAGAATCAAGAACTCTCTTAGTACAAATGGCCAGCAGCCAGACAGAGCAGCTCAAATAGCAAATGCACCAAGTAAACTTTCAGACTCATCATCTCAAGCAAACAGCTTCTTTGCCTTGCCTCTTCACCCTAAGAACAGCGTCAGCATGAGGCTCACTCCTCACATAGTGAATATGAAGCGCAGTAGGAGAGGCAGCAGTGACCATTTGTCATGCCACCAAGCCAAGAAATACTCCATGCTTCTCAGGGGATCCCAACTTTCAAAATGCATTATCACTGACCAAGTTGGTTCATAACCCTCTTGACACCCACAGCGTTAGCTGTGAAGCCTGCTACAGGTTTCCAGATGGGCTAAATATATGTGCATTCATGCACTGTAGACATCACAGGGTCTTACACACAACCTGATACCTGCAGACATCATGGGTTTATTTGCCTCTAGAAACCATGGAACAGGTTGATATATAGAAAATAAAAGCATTTTGACCACTGTAGGAAAAGCCCTAGACAGTGCTATGCTGAAATTCACAGATCCATTCAACCTCTCCAGTCAGTTGCTGGTTTCTCCTCTTGTAAGTGCAAGTAGGGTTCAAACAGAGCTGCTTCTTTCATGGGAATAGCAGGTCACTCAGCTTCCCCTTCATCTTGTGGATTGGCTGATTTTTGGCCATGCAGTAATACCAGATTCATTTGAAGAGCCAGTCAGAGCAAGAAATGGTTTTGCCTTGGGTTTTTACTGAAGATCTTTCTATTCCCTGCACTTCACCTTTAAAATCTGTTCCTGAAGTTATAGAACCCCAGTCTGGTTTGGGTTAGAAAGGACCTTAAAGCTCTTCCAGTTCCAATCCCTGCCCAATTCCATTGAGAATTCCAGGGATTCCATGATTCCATAGAATCACGAAAGGCAGGGACACCTTCCACTAGACCAAGTTGAATTGGAAGTACTTCCCCACTGTCCCCTTCTAACAGCTACTACCCCTGTTTCAGGTGTGTTCCTGCCACCCTCCGCAGCATCACACTAATCCTGCTGCTGGGAAATGGTGCTGAGGACCAGAGATAGGTGCAGGATGTGGAGCTTCACATGCTAAAGAGTGAACACGGGCAATTCCCAGCACTTTCCCTGCAAGTTGCCCTCCGTGAGCGCCGGGAGGGTGAGGTGGGGATTGCCAAGTGCAGCTGACAGCGCGGGGAGTGGCGGCAGGCTTGTCAGAGCTCTCTATATTTAGGTCCCCGCAGGTTGGAACAAGAAAGCAGGAGGTCTCCTTCTTGTTCTCCCCTTCCACAGGAGTCTGCCTGGCAGCGGTGTCTATCAAGCCTGAACTCATTTTATAGCTCCATTTAAACTCCTCCAGCCTTGCGAGCTGACAGGGCATCCTCACGAGGTACCTCAGATGGATTTCTCACATCTGCTCGTTAAAGCACTATCGGTGTGTGTCTGTCTCACAGGCAAACTGCCTGTTTTGCTTCAGGTGCCATACTTCAGACTGCATCTTTGAGCTAACAATTGCTCATTAGTCTGTCTGGTCCAGCGTCTTAATTCTTGCTCTGGCCAAGGCCATGGCAAGAGGCCACAAACTTAATGGGCAATGGTGCCATCGAAAAGGATCTTTCTGTCCTAATCCTGCACTGATGAGCTCTTCCCCAGAGCAGAAGGTGACATTCGCTGAGGCAGTCACCTTCACCATTATCTCAGCTTTTCTGCCTGCAGGTATTTCATAGCCCTTTGAAATGTGCCACGGTCAGTGATTCATTGAACTGCTGCTGAAGGCATTCATCTCATGCGTGGGACCGGATATTCTCCCTCCCAGCTGCTGCTCTCCACTATGTCATCTTTCACTAAACATCTTACATCCATCTCTTCCACCTCTTCCTGCTGTTGGACAGGTTTCATTAGGTGTCTGACAGCAATCCCACTGTTACCTCTGAGCACTCTCCACACCGCTGACAGTGACTGCAGTGCCTCTGCCAGTGCACAGCCCATAAGAATCAGTACACAGCTATGCCTCTCTGCATGGTCTGCTGGTGCCCATCTCCTTAGAGCCTGTGGGATCTTAATGGCAGAGTTCAACACATTAATCCATCTCTAATGCAATGGAAGCTTGAATTACAATATTTAATTTCTCATTACATTTCTTATCAAAACTTTATTTTCTTTAATGCTCTGAGTAACCTGTAGTTACTCCCACTCTCATGCTATCAAAATCATTAACCTTCCTCTATCTCTGTCTGTTTATTTCTCCCTCATCCTATTTTTATGGCAGTGTGATGGCCAAATCTGAATACTCTTCTCTAGGCAACCATGCTGACATCTTCCAAATGATGTCTTGAGTGTGGTGTAGTTTTCCCACCCTTAACTTCCATACTAGCAACCACCAAGTCCGTTCAAGGCTTACATGATAAACACTGGAAAGCCCTGAACACAGAATAAAGTCTGACATCAAAAGGTCCACACTGAAAGAGGTTTCTGATGGACAACCTCTCCATTGTGCATGATATGCAAAAGTCTGAAGTTCAGTGCACAAGGATGATTTTGCTTTCACTCTTGAATTGCACAGCAGTGAAATGTCTCCACTCTTGTCCTTTGAGCTGTTTATGATGAAGCTGCAGCAGAATATGGTCAGTCCAAGTCATAACTGTCTAATGTAGGAAGAGAAATGAAAGCAAATTCATCTGAGGCTCCTCACAACCCATCTGCTCAGCACAGATCTGCAATTTCCAAGCTGTCACTCACCGCCCTGCCCTGCTGGATTAACAGTCCTTTACTCTCATCCTTCACCCTGGGCGGACCAAGGACCTAAGACTTGCAGTGCTGGATGAAGAATTAACATGTTCCTGGGGTGGGATTTTCAGGTTGTCGAAGTAAATTGAAGGAACATCCAAGAGAATGTTGGTAGGTTCCTGCACAACCACAGCTGAGTCCCTGGACAATGGTATCATGACCATACCTTTCCCATGTCATCACATCCAGGGTTTTTTTCCCCACCAGATTCCAGGCTCAATTCTATTAGCAGTTTTCTGTTAGCCTTTTCTTACATTTATTTTGTCTAAGTTATTTGCTTCAAATAACTTCAGAGGCTTCAAATACGTTTTCCACACACCAGAACTTTGAACAAGCAATAGGAGGGCAAGTTGCAGGGAAGGCATGTGCTGCTCCTCAGTGGTTTAGACAACAGCCCATCGAAGGGTTGTTAAGGCACCATATCCTCACACCTACTGCAACACTGGGGGATCAGGGGTTATGCCTCATCTGCAGGTCAGGTTTGAGTGCCATGTCCTGGCTTGCACACAGAGGAGCTCTTGCTCAGTTTGGGACTTCTTCTACCTGCCTGAGTATAACCTTTTCCTAAAGGATGCTTTGCATTTTCATTTCCCATGTTGGAAGCTGAAGAGGAATTCACTGTCGCCTTCCCCATCTGCCTGGTTCCCAGACATTAAAAGCATCTGCCTCCGAGGATTTTTCCCTTATCCTACATAAAGTCTCTTTACAGTCTTGTGTGCAGTGACCTCCAGTCCTAGACTGACCCTCCAACCCTCCCACCCTTGCAAGTCAACTGTTAATCACAATTACTTTTCAGAATATACCCAGAACTGAGTCCTGCCTCTGCCAAGGGCACCCTAATTAAGCTGTTTCTCTCCTGAGCGCAGTTCACTCCCCTTTGGCACGCAAGCCATGATTACAGTTAATTTGCTGCTTTTCCAAACTGCCATGAGAAAGAGAGCTTCCAGGAAAAGAAAAAGGAGCCCGGACTCTATTCCCAGTGCGCATTGTGAAGAGTCAATATCACAGGAGAAACCTTCGGCTTCTTCCACTAACCTATGTCTTGCACAGTGTCTTTGTCAATGTCTTCAGCCCCCTTAGACATCAAGTCCTTGCCTATCCAAGCTGTAAGACCAGGTGGCACTGTGGCTGCAGGATGTCACATAGGTGTATTAGGAACGCTGCATGCAGCCAGAGCAGGAGTAATCCTGGCTGCAAACCACAACCGAGCTACGTAGGTAGCTAACTCAGAGGATGCAGTTTCAACCTCAGTAACAGGACATTGCCCTGAACAATCACATGAACAACATGACTCCTAGCAAAGATGTTGAGAGAATACCAATCATTCCAACAAATAGAGAGTAATGACAATAAAATGTTTCTACAATATATTTCAAGGTTTCTAATGCATAAATCACTGATTTATCTCATTCTGGATTGATACGGGCTTCTGGGCCAGAATACGGTTGCTGCTGAGCAGGGCACAGATAACCTACATAGTTCAGGAAAAGGCAAATAAGTTTGGAGCCAGATCCCCCACTGATATCAAAGGGCAGAACACCTTTTCCTGCTCTACTACTTCATGCTGTCATTTCAAAAGTGCAGCCTGGCCTTGGCTCCCAGTGGAGCCTTGGGGCAGAATTGTCAGACGGATATAGTAACCTCTGCTGGAATTCAGGATCACATCAATTGGGTGCCTTCATATCAAAAATATAGCCAGGGGTCTTCAGAGGCTGTAACCCGTCACAGCCTCTTTCCAGATCCAAAACACATCGACTTAGCTCTGACTCACAGACTGACATGCCAGAACGCAGCTTCTCACCCTGCAGCACCACAGCTTCCCTTGGTGGTCTCCCACGTAGTCCTGGCTAGCTTATGGGAGCTGACACACAGCTCCTTACAGCAGCAGAACCACTCCCATTCACGTCCATGGGGCTGCTCTGTGCAGCTCTCTGTATGATGATAGAGCCTCCCTCGTGTAACTGCAGCTTGCATGAGCCTAGCAAGGCTTCACCCGGGTCAGAACTCTCGTGTGCACAGTGATCCTGGCATGAAGAACCATCTTGGATTGCCTTGTGCAGCTTCCCTCTTTCAAACTGCTGGTTTGGGGTAAAAAGAGAGGAGTGAGACTGAGCTCACTTCCTCAGACATCATTTGGCCCCTGTGTAACTCTCTGCAGGCACCATCTCCACTGGTGGCTTGGGAGCATCTGGACACCAGCGTTCAGGCTGGGAATTCCCCCCATCTCTTTTTCCACCCACTCTCATCTTTGCTGGGTGTCATCTTGAGACATTCCAGGTTTAATACTCATCTATAACAAAAGGACATGTTGCAAGACATGAAACAGGATTTCACTGTTGGCTTCCAACATCCTTCCATTCTCCAAGGTTGGGATAGCTCTTGCACAAATGCGATTACCACAGTGAGGTGTTGTACCTCCTACAGGGTGATTCCCTGAGCTGTCACAGCTCCCAGGGGTTATCCCAGCCCAGGGTTACCTACATGCTGTCAGAAATAAGCTTTTCTCCAAAGCACCAGAGCAAGAGAAAGAGGAGATGCTCAGGCCTCATGGTGTGCTGGGTAATTGCACAGCTCCTTCACAATGAAACCTGCAGCCTTACTGTCTAGATCAATGGATACAACACACACCTATCTACCTGGGATACTCATCTGCAGGTTCTAAGTGAAAGATAAGGAAATATATGGAATTTGAGCTGTTTTGCAACACTGGCCACTTTGGGGAGTTGTTTAAGCTGTGGGAAGGTGTAAATCCTATAGGAAGAAACAGAAGGGCAGGGTGCAATGGAGGCAAAGGTAGCAATGCTTCTATTTATTACATGATTCCATAGTGATAAAATGCATTTATCTCCCATTTTTGCCCTGCACTTTGTCCTGCAAGCCTTCTCCAGGGCAGGCTTCCAAAGTCCCAGAGCAACTTAACTCAGTTAATGCTTTTTATAGAAAATGATGCTTCTCTCCTTCCTGAAGACATTACTGCTCAGTGTCAATGATGTTTGTCTGATTGATAGCCTGTGCCTTTCCAGAGGTAAGAACAGGAACCTGAAGAGGGAGATATGCCACCTCACTGACACACTGATTTCTTCCCTGAATCCTCTGGCTTATTCAGAAGGTGCAGCATCTTCTCTCCTGCCGTCAAGAGTCCTGGCAAGATGTGCTCCATTTTCTGTAATAGGTAAAAAGATTCCTTGATATGCAGGAACTGATATTTAAGACTGAGAAAACCAATTAGACACCGTGGTCTCACTGCATTAGTTGGAGTATCTGAATGTGCAGTTCCATTGGATTCAGCCTAGAGAGCTAAGTTTGGTGGGAACATCATGGTTGTAGAATGGCAACATGCTCCTGCATGGCCTCGGGACTGCTCAGTAGGGTGTATGGATTAATGAGCATCATTCTGGGTGAAGGAATGGCACAAACTGTTTGCATATCACCATCCAGTGTGTTTTTAGTAGGATTCCTTTTTCTTAAAGTGGGTCAAATGATGGAGGTTTAGCTGTGGCAGAAAATTGTTCAAGTCATCATGCTCCCAAACAGCTTTTGTTATTCATATGAGGGGAAATGAGAACAATGCAAAGTGCATTCGTGTGCTCTGAATAACAGCACTGCTTCTTGGCCCTGGCAGCTCTCATGTCTCTCATGCAGCCTCCATCCCCCAACGTGGAAAAGCAACTAATGAAGCAGCAAGGGGTTCAAGGCAGCAAGCAGTGCCCTGGTGCTGAATCAAAGCCCTCCTTCTCATTTCCCTTTCCCCTCTTCACGGG
>JANHGB010000717.1:0-24274 GCA_026283785.1 Coracopsis vasa | reverse complement strand
GTCCCTGCCCGTGGCAGGGGGGTTGGAACTAGATGATCTTAAGGTCCTTTCCAACCCTAACTATTCTATGATTCTATACCCACTGTTTGGCTGATACAGGTCTATCTAACTTTGCTTCCAAGACAATGAACAGCTGAATGCTGTGTTGGAGTTCTGAAACCTGATTATTTTATTACACTGGGATTAGCAGTTTTATGAACAGTGAGACTGTTCAAGAATTCCAATTCAATTATCGATACCTTCATAAAAAAAAATTCATAAAGATGGAATGCATTTTTAATGGATTTTTTTCATGTTTATAAAGTTGAAATTGTAAATCATTGTAAGCCTGTTAATAAAATGCCTCAAATATAAACCTATAATAAAATGCCTCAAATATAAAGTATATTATTAACTTAGGTGTGCTGATACCTTCCTTCTCTTGGGTGAGTTATTTGGACAATTCAGAGAGAATTTATTACTTGGAAGGTGTAGAAGTAGTGTGCTGAAGAAACAGCTTGTGGTGTTGGTTATCTTTTGGTCGTACTTTTTTCAATAGTTTTGTACAAAGTTTATGAATATTTCAGAGAATCAGAAAATCACATGATGGGTGAAGTTGGAAGGGACCTCTGGAGGACATCTGGTCCAACCTCCCTGCTCAAGCAGGGCCATCTAGAGCCAGTTGACCACGACCATGTCCAGACAGCTTTTGAGTATCTCCAAGGATGGGAACTCACAACCTCTCTGGGCAACCTGTGCCAGTGCTTGCTCTCCCTCACAGTGAAAAAGTGTTCGCTGATGTTCAGACAGAACCTCCTACGTTTCAGCATGTGCCTGTTGTCTCTGATCCAGCACACAGAGAAAGCACAGGCCCTGTGCTTTTTGCACTCTCAGGTATTTATGCACATTAACATGATCCCTCGAGACTTCTCTTCTGGCTAAACAATTCCAGTTCTCCCAGCCATTCCTCATAGGAGAGATGCTCCAGTCCTTTAAACATTTTAGTGGCCCTTTGTTTAACTCCATTATGTCCATGTCTTTCTTGTGTTGAGAAGCCCAGAACTGGGCACAGTACAGTTTGAACTCGTAGTTTTGTTTCTTGTAGTTTTTGGTAGCTTAAGAAAACACATTTGTCAAAATACGAACTTTAGCAGTAGCCTAGATAAAGTTTTTTTCTGGTTGGGGCATTTGTTGCAGCTGTTTATCTTTAATAAAAACATTTGCCATATTTGTAGCATTTGAATATCATAAAAGACAATTATATTGATTCTACTAGCAAAACATGGGAGCACATTGAATCATTGATTTTGCATGTAATGAAGTTACAATGGATAATTGAAAGGAGAATTTGGCCCATTGCTTCTGAAACTTAATTTTCTTCCTCCCAAACCTGTCTAGGCAGACCAGCTGTCTCCAGGCAGGACCTGTTCAAGTGCTGAAATTTTATTAAGCCACCTTAATGTGACAAATGGCAAAAAGCACTTTGTAAAAATTTCATTCAAAAACAAAACAGTGAATTGTTGAGTGAGCTTGTGGGGAAGAGAGGTCACAAGCGAGTAATTTTTTGTATCATCTCGAAAGAGCTAACAAAAACCAAACTCGGGATCTGGGATAAGAAGAGAAGAAATGCAAAGATTTTGTATTAAAAACTGCCCAAATGACTGTCTTTTAAGTGTTAATTAGTGTAAAAATTAAATTTTGTTTTGATTCAAATAAATATTCTGTAGCCTCTGTTGGTTATGCTTCCAGCTACCCTCTGACAAGATGCTAATTTTCCTCATCCTTCTTTAGAAGATTTCTTGAAGAATGGACTGCACTGAACTAATGCACTTACTTTCTTAGTGACAGCTGCCAAGGTGCTGTCAAACCCAGCTGTCTAATTATTCCTCTTTCATTACATTTTCTTGTTGTTCTTTGTACATGGAGAAGAACCATATTAAAGCATTCCCTGTGACTCCGTTATAATTGCACCCTCTGTTAGTAATTGCTCATCCATTCAAAAGCTTCGCTGCAATATTTTGAAACAAATTGACATCATTCTAGTTCTGCAGTTAATCTGCTATTCAGAAAAGCATAGCAGGGGGATGTCTTATTGCTGTACTTTCTATGCATGGGTACTTTGGAAAGAAAATTAGCTTTGGAGACACTGTTTGAACATTTTAATGAAACCATTATACCTAAGAGACTGTAATTTCTGGATTTCAGTCTGATACCAGCTACCCATTTATAGAATATTGTCATCCTCTGGTTGTGCACGTCTTGATTTTACATTACATAGTGTACATTTTTGTCTTCAGTGGGGATAGGAAGTTTGATATTTTGTTATATGAAGTGACGGAAATGCATGAAGACCTTTAACTGACATACTGACGACTTGTATGGAAACACTAATGGAAATACATTATGCAAAGCAAGTTCTCTGAAATGTGATGGTCAGGCTTTTGTAGGCTAGCTTTCTTTGATGTGGTAGCATGTCAGAAAAAGAATGTATATCACTAAATTGACAGATCAAAAGACATACACTGTCTCCTTCATAACAATAGATCCCATTCCCCTACCAAATATAACTTTACACGGAAATTATAAAGGGTTAACCTGAAATACAGCTTTGAAAAACATGCAAGCAGCATCAAGAATCAGGAAAGTTTTGTCTACATATTGGTATTTAGGAGCAATAAATATAATTGTCAAAAAACAACTTTAACTTGAATTATAACATTCTCAGTGCCTGGCTGTGAAGTGCGGGATAAGTACTGACGAATATGGATGATAATTTTTCCAGACAGCACGTAAGGAGCGTTTTGACAGCTAAGGATAACCACTATTTAAAAAAGCATTTTCTTCCAAATCTTTATTTGAAACTGAATGCAGTTTGAAAATTTAATATTTCCCTGCTCCTCTTCATACCCTGTCAATAAAAGTGTAGTATGACTCGCTTGTACTTTTGTCTTTTAAGCTAATGGGGTATTGTCAAGACTGTAAAAATGAAAATTATTCTTCAAAGTCAGGGTTTTGTTTTTTTTTTTTTCTCTCATGAAGACATTGCTTTATAACCACTGGTTTCCATTTTGTCAAAAACTTCTTACAAGATCCAAGAAAATAGTGAAGGAAATGCCCTATATGTCAGGATTATGAGCATTTTCTCCTCTCAGTTCCATCTCCTGGCTGCAAAATGTCAAGAAACTCAAGCAAATTTGAAGGGTTTTCAAAAACAAAATGGCATATCACATAGTAACACAATCACATCATCAACTTGTTTCTTTCCTCACACATCAAGGCATACACCTTTCAGAATACATCTTCGCTATTCTGTAAGAAGAGTCAATAGAAAGTTTATAGAGTAGTATTTAGTTGTTGGAAATGAGAGTTATCAGTCTACTGTATTTAACCTTAAAGCCAGCTGCATTTATTACTGTTGTTTGTCCCAGCTCAAACCCGCACAAAAATTAGTATACTGACTATGGTGCTGAGGTGAACCTTTCATCTATTATGTTCAAAACAGAAATGGGAGGTTTGTACCCTGAATTTTATTTTGCTCCCTAACTCTTCCTTTGTCCATACGGTTTTGGCAGCCGGTGCTTGTTTACTGCTATCATTTTCAACGGTTTTATGTAACTTTTTTAATTGCTGTAAATATCACCTACATTTCATGGATCATTAAAATAAGGAAGGTGTCCTTGGATAGTTGAGTGGTGATATTTCTAAACAGTTTTGTGAGATATATGAAGAAAAGGCAGACTTAGATATTTAGATTATATTTTGATTTTACTTTTTTAAGATATTTCTTCTTAGGTCATTTTCTTGACTGTGTTTTACAGAAAGTAGCGCTCTAGTTTTCTGGAATTGAGTTATTTAAAGGATATAGAGATTTTAGACTTTAGTAGTTGCTCATAACCAGTTTTGCCTTTTGTAGCAAAGATAACAAATAGAAAAATATTTGCTTTAAAAAACCTCTTAGAAAAATTGTCTTCACACTGTTTGATCTTCAGTAAAAACCTTACCTAGGTCTGAGGCTGATCTTCTACAGGAGCAAGTGGATAGAGCACTAAATAATTTACACGGAAAACTATGTATGATTTCTGTCCTAAAAAAAAAAAAAAAAAAAAGAGGAAAAGACCAGTTTTCATTAATATCAGTGGAATAATGCAAATTAATTTCAGCCAATTTATTATCACTGTAATGCACAGTATCTTCAAAAAGATTCAGTATTCAATATATCTGTATTTTCTTAAAATTGACAGATAGGATTCTGGGTAATTCTTCTTGAAAGTCTTTTCTTTGCAATGTTTATAACATCTCTAGAAGGTACTGTCACAATAGACAATACTACTGGGTTTTATTCAATTGTTTGTAAATGTACAATGAATTTGCAACCTTTTCATAATTGCTCTAGGGGAAACAGAACTCAGATCATGAAACCATCCATTTTTGAAAATTGTATCTATAATTCATATAATTACTTTTTTTACAGAGATTGGTTTAGCTTTCTGACTTTAAAAAGAATAATGCTACTTAGATGTTTCTTTTTCTTTTGTTTTGAAAATTTATAAAAAGTAGAAAACTTTCTGCAGTGAAACAAACATATGCTACAATTAAAAAATGCAGAGTTCCCTCTTTCTTATATCTGAGTTTCTTTTTTATATCTGGATATCTGAATTTATAATATATTTCTTTAAGCACGAGTGACTTGAACTGTAGTTCCAATAGAAATTGATTCAGATTAACTAAACGTGCCTCAGATATCTTGCTACTAGGAAAAAAACTCTATTTAACTAGAAAAAACTTTGAAGGAGTAGAGGGAAAAAGGTTAAGCCTATAGCACAGCACTGAAGCTTTAATTTGTTCTGTTAAAGAAGACACAATAATTAAGACATAAACCCTAGACTACTCAGAATATTGACTATACAGTCAAGTAATTTAACCTTATTGTAGTCATATAATTAGTATTGATAGAAACAACTTAGTATTCCACTTATTTCACTTTTTATCATTTCCGTCAAACTGTTCTGGTTTGGGTGTTGGCTTAGTCAATGCACTGTAATTTGAAATTATCACACTTAAAGCTCACCTCACTGCCTTTAGGGTGACAGTGTTTTCCTCTGCATTTAGAGTGGACCTGTTAAAAATTGTTTACGATATTTCTCTTTTGCTAAATATGGCTTTCTATTTCCTAAGTATATCTGATGTACATTTATCAGTAGCACTGCTTTGAACTTAGTGTTAGTTGTTCATTTGCTAGAAAATTGCATATGCTTTATACTTTGAAGAATTTAATTTTCATTCTGTTTATGTATTTTCCTACCTACCTTAATTACAGAATATTAATTTTGCTTTCTTACTTGTTACTGGAATATTGATATGAGATCTTGAGAAAAAAACCACAACAGCATAGGCTGAGGATGTCCTTACAGTATCCTTTTCAGCCTTTTACCAACAGTTTTTCCTTCAGTAAAATCTTACTATGTTTCTACAGAAAAACACCCTGTATACTAGTGCACAAAATGTAGGGGCTTACTTAGATGATACATCTTTAATTGAGCTTTGCCAAAACAAATATTTTAATTTGATTCACCCAACATTGAAATCCACCTCTAAACAAAGCCTCTGCCTCCCTCCATCATGGAAACGTAGGAAGTGCTGCCCAAAGACCTTCACGTTTATCATTCCTATTATTTCTGGGGCTACACAGGAACTCTGAAAATGAAGGCCAAATTCTTTACCAGTCTTGAAGCAGATATACACTGAATTTTTCCATGCAGTCCTTCTGGTATATAAGGATGCTTCCTGCAGATGCTTATACCTTCAGTTTCAGTAGTCCTCTGAAACAGAAAGGCTTGTATGCATACACACATACACACACTGAACTGAAAGCTTCATGACATAAAGTATTTCTGGTTCCAGAAAAGGTAAATACTTATATTAGAAAAGAAAGAGCTACAGAGGAAACACTTTTCTATGTTCTCTGTAACTAGGCACAGAAAATAAATTTAATCATTCTAAACATAGGTATGGTCTCTTCACTGACAACAGAATGCTCCCTGACCTGTCTTTGCTTATCGTCTCTGAAAATGGCAGTTCAGTTGCTGGTATCTGCACTGTTCTTTAGCAGGCTAAACTGAGGTGGCCTATGAATCCTATTTATCATTAGTTTCTGTCAGGTAATGTAATAATCTTTCATAGAAGGACTTTAAGATTATGTAATTTAATTCCAGAAACAGATGGGACCCACAGGGCTGGGTTTGGCAGAGTACAAATTAAGTCTATCCAAAAAAGTGTATGTGTGCTTGGATCTGTGGTATGTGGCGGTGTAAAATAAAATTTTCTATTCTGTAATTCCTTGGGAGTTAAACCAAACTTGACTTCAGGATTTTACCCATATAAAAAAGTTTTTGAGGAAAATACACATTTTTATATGGGTACATTCTTTACTTTTCATAAACAACATATTCATAACTGTTCATGCAACTAGTACAGTGGGTAACAGATACACTTTTTGATATATAATCAGATGCACAAAATCCTTATGCCCAAGACCTTTCAGAATATGTTGAAAGCTTCTCAGATCCACAGACACCAAGAATTCATGATACTGTGAATCAAATGAACTCGTGTGCTGTTCATATGCTTGTTTTATAATGCTGGTAGTTTTGTAACAGTGAGGACGTAGTTGTTTCTCTAATGAGGATTAATTTATTCATGGTATTCTTACTTGCTCCTGGACTAATTTGGGCAAATGTGAAGGTTAAATATTGCACAGTGTTTTATGTTATGCAGAAGTCCCTTGAAAATGCTGCAAGTTTCTTATATTATTTCTTGAAACCATTCTTTTGTGTGGTGTCTCCCCCACTCCCCCCAAAACCAATGTATTTACATTTAAATAATTGGCAGTTAGTACTGGTGCTGTCTGAGCAGCCATAAATCAACAACTAATTATAGTAAAAAAGTTTGAGTTGTACTTAGACTTACCAGTGGGGTCACTGAACATAAATTTCATAAACATATTAATTTGTCTATCAAAGAAAAGCAGGAAAGTGGGGAGATTTACTGGAAAATTAGTGAACTAAGATGTGACATTGGGGGAAATTCAGAAGAAATGTGCACTAAGTCACTGTAAAAAAAGTATTTTGAAAGTCTTCACAGGGTGTGGAGTAATAAGTAGTGAACAGTAGCTGACATCATTGAACAGATAGCATCCAAGGCTGCAACAGAACAATAAGGTTTCCTGCTATAATGCCTCCAAAGAGGGCCTTGTGATTGTTATTGAGTTGGGCAATTGATTGGTCATCTTGATTAACCTGTCCAGACTTCATATATTAATAAAATTAAGGCAAGGCTTCTCTCCATTGACTGGACTGGGGGAAAAGCAGTTGGGAAGAATAATGAGTTAATGCTATAGCTGAGCATCAGTAACATCATAAATAATGCAATCAATAAATGGCTGTGTCAGATGAAGACACTTGAGGCATTGGAAGTTGAGATACTAATTTGATAGTTGGAAGGTGTGGAGGAACAATCTCAAAGGCAAGAGGAATAGCAAAGATTGATTCAGCACTGTCTGCAAGTACAGGAGGATCATAAGTGAATACCAGGGTCCAATTGAACAGGATGCTTCCATGTATATCAGATACATGATATATGTATGTCAGCTACAGAGTCCCAGAGACAATAAGATAGAAATGATAGTATGCAATTCTCTGATATTGAAACCTTATTAAGCTTATATTTTAGATATGCTCAGTATCTGAGAACAACGCTGATGGTAGTTAGGGTTCTGTGTGCAATTTATAAGAACAGTAGTGTTACTGGCAGCACTGAAATCAGTAGAAGATCTGCCATTGACAGTAATGACACCAAGTTTACACTGCTGCAGTCTGATTCTGTATTAAATCAGTTACCATGGATATGCATTTGGCAGACAGGCTGTTTATATAAGCAGAACTAGCAATCTGAACAAATGCAAGACAATAGTCTGTTGGAAATCATGGAATCATAGCATCATAGAATGGTTTGGATTTGAAGGCACCTTAAAGATCATCTAGTTCCATCCCACCTGCCATGGACAGGGACATCTTCCACTGGACAAAGTTGCTCAAAGGCCCATCCAACCTGGCCTTGAACACTGCGAGGGATGGGGCAGCCACAGCTTCTCTGGGCAACCTGTTCCAGTGTCTCACCACCCTCATAGTGAAGAACTTCCTCCTTACAGCTAATCTAAATCTCCATTCTTTCAGTTTAAAGCCATTCCCCTTTGTCCTATCCCTACATGCCCTTGTCAAAAGTCCCGCTCCAGATTTCTTGTAGGTCCCCTTTAGGTACTCGAAGGATGCTATAAGATCTTCCCGGAGCCGCCTTCTCCAGGCTGAACAAGCCCAACTCTCTCAGCCTGTCATCACAGGAGATGTTCTCCAGCCAAAATATCAACAGCAAACAATAAAAGAAGCATCTTCCCTCCTCCAAACAAAGTGTTTTAGTCTCAGGATGGGTTTGGCTTTATTACTACCTAAAGGGTGTGGACTCAAATTACAAAGTGCAGTTGCCTAACTTTTACCCAGTTAAGGAATTAAATGGCTTTATAGATGTTAGTCAGGTGGTTAGACACTTAAACACTTGAGGTCATTCTGTTGTGATTTCATGAACTAATGACATAAGCAAACTACGAATTCCGTCATTCCAGCTCAGTGAAAGTAGGACAAGCAAAAAGAGATAGGACAAGACTTTCCTTGTTTTCCTGTACAATGAAGAGGCTCAAAGATGGTGTGATACATGACGGCTGTGTGTTAAATTTCCAGTGTGATAGCTGGTATTGCAGCAGTTCCTGCATTGTTCCAGAGAATGCTGGTTCTGCCTTACCTACACAAGAGCCTTAAAATCCCCTGCAATTCAGGTCTGTTGCAGTTCTATACATTGCTATAGGATGCTAAGAGTGGATTTCTAGTGGAATACAGTTCTTAAAAAAAACCCCAACATTGTATGCAGCTCTTTCATAAGTACTTGTTTATTACAAAAGTAAATGATTGCTATTTTGGAATGGGGAGACCCTCAGGTGATTCGTAATGTGTATAAAATGATAATTGACAGAGAAATCAAGAAGATCACAGGGAAGAAATAGAAGAATAAATGTCAAAAACAACGATGAGATTGTAGAATGTTAATACAAATGAGAAAGGAAAAATGCTAACAGAAAAATATGAAACATTGTGTTCTGACATACTTAACTGAATTATAGTCCTAATGAAAGGAACAACAGTTATTAAAAAACCACCAACTTTATAATTTAGTTATTAATCAAATTAATCTTTAGCTGCTATGCAACAAATGAGAGCACAGGCAGGGGCACAGACTCCCCTTCTGCTACAGCTTCTTTGAAACTGCAGGTGTGGCTCATATGATCTGTGCAATCTCCATGCACACTTCAAGTGAAGGAGGGGAGAAGGCCAGGGTGTGGACTCAGTCTGTATCCATGTAGGAGGGAGGGAAAGCAAGCAGAGGAAGCTGCAGCAGATGGCTTTGCTGCCATTAGAGTGCCTGGGGAGACAAGCCGGCATGGTAGCCGTCCTTCTGTGCCCGTGCAGCAGTATGTTAACCCCATGATAAAGATCAAGTCTTGTAGTGTTACTGATAAACACTTATGCCTAAGGTCTAAGCATCATTTTCAAAGCAATTTTGGAAGAAAAGGGTTTTCCTAACGACCACCTTTTCTACATTGTTCACTTTAATGAGTTGCTACTAGCTGAGATGGTTGAGAGTCATTTGGAAGGGGAATGTGATTTTTTGAAAATTGTCGTTTTCCACAGAGGAAAATAAATGATTTTGCAAAATTCCTGCTTTATTCTGTCGTGTTAAGTATGATTTTTACTATTCAGGGTCTACATTAGTTAATTCTTGGCTGATGTCCCTAGCTGGAGTGCACCTCTCAGGTGGGCTATCATCTTTTTTATGATACAGCCCGTGAGATCTGTGTGCAGGATAAATATCAGGAACTTTTAAGAGAAGGAGAACAGTACTGGAGCTGAAGTTAATGTGAAATACTTCAGTATGTATGCAGGTATGATACAATATTAAAATGAATATAAAAGAAGTATTCTGATGAATGTAAAAAAAAAAAGTTAATTTGGGTAAGCATGTCACAGAGATATCCCTTTGGTAATAATATTATTTTAAAGAGTTGTTTCTTTTTCTTCCTCTTTTGTGAGTTAGTAGGGGAAGTACTAGCTCGTTCTCAAAATACGGAAAAATTCTGGTATAATTAAAATTACAAGATACAGTGAACTCTGTGTGATGTTCTAAGGGATGAGATGAGATTTTGAGATTTGCTTCCTTTCTCAGGTGTGAACACAGACACAGGCACACATATACACTCTTGTGAATCTTAATGGTTCTGGGAAAACTGTGTTATTCAAACTAGACTCTTGGGTGATAGGGAAGAAAATGAGTATATACTGGTATAATGGAAAGTCGATTACCCTGAATTGTAGAGTAAGGGAAGATTATTTTTCTGCCTAGCCTTCCAAAGCTGTTTCTCATCTCTTAAGCAAGAACTAATTTTTGGTAGAGATTTTCATGAGGTCTTTTAGGAAATCCTTGTGGGATACTGTTTTAGCATCCAATTTGATTTGATTTGATTTCTATTTGATTTTCCTCTGCTAGTGTTTACCTCTGAATTATAGGGTTCACAAGAAACCTTCTCAAGCTAGCATATGGGTCCTGACATTTTGTTTTTTTTGTTGTGTCCTTTACTTTCAGGGTTAAACCAAATCCTAAAGAAAGTTCAAAGGTGCATGCAAAGGGACATCCACATGCACAGTATCACAGACTAACATATATCCATAGAGACTGAATAAAAATTGCGTTGTCAAAAAAACTGGTAACAAAGCAGCTATGTAGATTTATGTACTACTACATGGTAATGTGTACTGTGCCAGTATATTAAAATGACAGAAATTATTAATATACTAGTAGGTGCTCGAAATAGGTACACACTGACATGCAAATGGGAATCTAAGCCAGCTGATTGGCTGGTAGCTAAGGAAAATAATTTGTCATGCACAGTGTTTTGCCACTAAATTTATGTAGGATTAATTTTAAGCATTTTTCAAATATTTCAGTCTTTTGCAAATACTTCTATGCTGTATTTACTTTTATACTTTTTTTTCTGGGGTAGAATTAATTTTCTTCTTAGCAGCTTGTAGGGTGCTATGTTTTGGATTTGTGAGCAAAATAGTGTTGGTAACACACCAATGTTTGTAAAGAAGTTTTACTTTACATAGTAAACTCTCTTTACCTTAACCCAGGAGATTTCTTACTTTCACCCTTACAGTTCTCTCCCCCACCCAAGGGGGGTGAGTGAGTGAGCAGCTCTGTGGGGCTTAGCAGCCTAGTAGGGTTAAAACATGACAACTTTGTAAATACTTTGTGATATTTACTAGGCTGGTAGAACTAAACAAACTAAAGCAGTATTTCAGAACAAGCTCGATATTACTTGTGCAGTCAAGACATTCACCACTGCTTCTAAGATGCAAAGAGATATCCTTTCTTACTGTTTGTTATTAACAGATAAGCAAAATAATGTAGAGTTCTTGCTCGCATTTGCTTTTTCCTCTGTAAAATACAGATCTTTTAAGAATATACATGCAAAAACTAAATTAGCAGAACTGTTTTTGCTTGATGCTTTATATTCCACTATATTGTTGGAATGACTCGGTGATTTAACTGCTTTGCAGCATTCATTTGTACAAGTTGTTTTGCCTTTCTGCCTGATAAAATGTATATAACCTCCAAATAACTAGAGTACCACAAGTATCTTAACCTACTGGCACTGGAAGAATGATATGCAGGAGAATACTATAATCTTGCAAAAAACTTCATTGTGGTTATTTTTTAAAAAGCATGTTTTTTTTGCTGGTATTTCTTGAGTATCTAAGCTTCGTGGTGTGGTGAAAATCTGCAAATTCCAATTAACACAAAGGGAAAAGATGAAAGATTTGAAAATAGAACTCTGTTTAATTCTGTCTTCTCAGTTAGTGAGTTTCTTGTAAATTAATGGTTGGCATGTTAAGTTGATCTTAAAATGGACTGTAGACTATTTTTATGTCATGCTGGCAGTATTATCAGTACAGGTCTAGTACGCCTGCTGCAATATTATTCAGTGTTAAAGTGTGAACAAACACTTGCATAACTGATCTGAAGTTTGGGGTTTAGGTTTCTATCCATGCAGCAAATGCTATTGTGGTAAAAATGACAGCTTTTCCATGTTTGCAGATTTTTGTGATTGCTCTGTTCTTCTTGTCCATATGTAAATATTATGAATGCCAAGCAGGATTAACTGAGAAGTGAGTTAGAACTGAATGAAAGCCCAATTACCTGATGCCTCCATGAAGCTAGGACAACAAAATCAAACCAAGTCAACAAGTAAAATGCTCAACCCTGTATTTCACATTAATTTCATTGGTCACACACTTTCTTTTATATAACTTTTTGGATATGCTGTTAGTGATCTTTGCTGAAGATACACACCATATAAACTTAGAGGTTATTGATCAGTACTAGGTTTGCCTGGAAACTAATACACATAAGTGACAGTGAAAATTTTGCTTACAGGAAGCATGCTGGAACAAAAGAAGAACACTTCTGTTGAGGTGTTCTTCAGTAGACTTTTGGCAATGTAATGTGTTGCCTTAGTTAGCTTTAATTCATTAGGAAGCATATAAATAAGTGCCTTGACTGTAGGCAGTCCTAGTAGTTTCATAGTTTCCACTGAATCACTTGATGCCTTTAGCATTTAGGAATATGTCTCCTAATTACATGCTGAAGTAGAAAATTTATTAATATATTTTTAAAGCTTTCTTACCTTCTAAAAAAATCTACAGCCCAGATTTTCTTATTGATTAAAATGATACTGATTTCACTGGATAAGACAGCTTAGACATAGCTAGTTTAAGATTTTTGAAAACATACAGGATTTGATCTCATGGCTGTTAGTCTCCTAATGTAAATCTCTTATCTTTCCATGATCGAGTACCTGTAATGTTCTCACTTTTGTATCAGACAGTTTATTACCAGCTCCAGGACATGGTAGGAGCAGACATCCACATATAGTGAACTCTGCATGCAAACTTAAAGCAGGTACCTGCTAGGTAAAAGAAGGTTGTCAAGCTGGAAAATGCAAAAGCCTGATGAAGGTTTTGGTTGCCTTCTTATCTCCTGCCTTTCTTTCTACAATTTCCAAAATACTTCTCTCTTTCTCAGAATTATCGCTCAGGCGCGTGCGGTGAGCTGGATTGGTTTTAAATGACCTTATATGTTATCCTTGCTACCATTATCAGTAAGGGCACCATTCTCTGAATCAGGCTGTGGCAGACGTAAGAGCTGACGAGTGTCTGGGCAGACCTATCTATATAAACTGCTGGTCCTCGTCTCTTCTAGGAAACTGCAAGTCACACAGAAATGATCGCAGAATGGTTCTAGACTACAGTCTTCTAGCTGGGAAAGATGACATAAAGTGTTCTGAGGCTTACTTATTCATACCTTTCATTCTCATGGCTGCCTCTAGGAGCTTAAAAGCTATACTCATTGATACAGAACCTGCTTGACTTAAATGAGAAGAAATAATACGGGCCATATAGGGGAAACATAAGATGGGATGTCTGTTACTACAGTATTGTTTTTAGAGGTGACGTCAGAATGTTTCTAGACAAAAGTGAATTATATTAAGTGGATACTTCTGCCCATGCTTAATGGGTTAGGTCACTGCCTGAAAAGGCAATTTCTTAGACGAGAAGCTCCTCAGAGACTGAAGTCCAGATCACCATTTCAGATCAGAGCTGTGGGGAGCTTATAGTCAGCAGACCTTCTTGGGAGGAGACCTCCAGCCAATACCTTCCCTTTAATGGAAGGAAGCACCCATCAGTTCTTAACTGTTGGATAGCATGTACCCAGTCCATGGCGTTCACATTGGTTTTTCTCACATTGGTTCTCACACTGAGAAAACTGCTTTTCAGTCTTGTCTTTCTCTTCGTGAATCTCCTATCTTTCCTTTAGTTTAACAGGAAGTTGTTTTTTTTTTTCCTTTTTTTTTTTCCACCTGTGTGTGTGGGTTTGAGCTCTTCCATGCTGTTGCAACTCAGAACTTCAGTTCCTGAGCCCTCAGAAGCATAGCTGCAGCTACACTGGGGTGTTTTTGCCACTCCTCTGCATACACTGCAGGGACACTGGGATGGAAGGGACACTTTTTTCTGGGCTGCCACAGCCCTTATCCTTGTCTTGCTGACAAAAAAATTATCCTTTCACCTAACATGGTGGACGTTCGTGCTAATGAAACATCATGTGAAATGCATTTATTGAGGGATGTCCTTAGCCTCTAGAAGAAATTATGGGATCGTAGCTGGGAACAGCAACCTCTTCAGCTGCTATTGCTAGATCCAACCAAGTTTATGAATCAGAGTTCACAGGCTCATTTTCTAGGACTTGCCTGTAATTACCATTTATGTTATCCTTTTTGTGGTATTCCTTTCCTTTCTTCTTTTGCCTATTACCTTCAGTTTCTGTGATTATCTACTTCTAACCATAACACTTTGACACAGGTGTCACACCTTTTTATTCTCAGGGAATGCTATTTCCAGTGCTATGAAAGCATTGATTTATACTCTCCTTAGCTGAGTGTGTCTAATTATTCACAGGGATATTTCAGTGTCAGTGACACAGTTTATTTCCATTACAGTATTTCTGTTTTTGTCGTTACAAGCACCTAAGATACATATGACATCCATGACTGTATAAGCACCCCATAAAAATTAGCATAGTTTTTTGTGGACAGAATTTGAATCTTCAGAGACATTAAGCCAACAGAGACCACATGGTGGACAGAATTAGTTGTAAGTTAGGGTGAATGCACCTGGCATGTAGCAATTTGCTTGAGTTTTGCAGAACTCTCTAGCAATTCTGAGGAACTAAACTTTTGACTGTTACAGGCTACATCACTGAGTGATAGTTGAGGGATCTACTCAAAGCTTAAATTTTTTCAAACATAGACTGTCATTGAAACTGCTACCATTGTATTGGAACATTATAATAATTTAGGGCAGATGTAGGTTTCATACCTCAAGATCACTAATCTGTGTATACTGATCACTTTGCATCCATTTGTTTGGCATTCGTATGCCAATTTAATCAGCACATTAAAGAACCATTTTTGTGTAATTCCAAGAAGTGGACAGCTATTAAGAGACTGCTTCACATCAGTGTGTGTGGGTACTGAGGATTTCCTCCTGAGCATATTGAAGTGCTTGAGCAACCCCAGTTTCTTAAGTCAATAGAGGCACTGTCCATGAAAAGAAGCACTTAAAGGCATTGCACTACTTGCACACTATGTGTGTCATTGAGAGAAGTAAAGACGCATCTGACCTTGAAACTCTTTTGTTTAAGATTCTTTGTATAACATTCTAAGGGCAGACTGTACCCTGTTAAGCAGATCTTCCTCTCTTAAATAGCCTTAAAATATTTTTCAGGTTATAATGTTGAAAAAGTTGCATTTTCTGCTGCTTGAGGGAAAAAAAAAATCTCATTTTTCAAAATCATTTTAGAGCTCACCCTTTCCCACATATCACTGAAAAATTGGTACCTTTCCAGTTTCAGCAGGCTCTGATATTCTCACTTGTTCCGTCTCTTACTAGCCATAGGTCTTCATCAAAGTAAGCTAAATTTTGATACAAAGATTAGGTTGTAATGATAACAAATAATATTGTATCTCTTAAGTTCTCTCCATATCAGAGTTTTGGATTTATTGTCAAGAAATAGCTTATTATTGCATTCCTTGTGTTGTGTTCCTTAGTGGCTCTCTTCATAGATTTGGAATCCACAGGGCTAGGTGCTCTTGTATATTATTGCTTATCTCTTCCATATTATCACCCTGAATCACAATCAGAGTAGTAGTCAAACTACCTTTTTTACCTGAAGCAGTACAACTATTGCAGGCCCTTAGCGAATTATTATATTATAAATGATCAACTGTTAAATTACTATCAGTTTTTATAGAATATCAACCTCCTATTTTATAATTGTGTAAAATGCCTATCAAATGTATTTAATTACAAATAGATAGCATAAGCATTTGTAGTACATTATTGGAATATTTTGAAGTTAATTTTATATATGATAAATTATTTTATATATCTGATAAATTCTGAGATCCATAGGTCTTTACATCAGAGTCTCAGAGGTGATAAATTAGGCTTCAGAGCGGCTGTAAAGTAGGTTATCGGTAATAGAAGACAAGGAGTGTGGAAATCAAGTACATATTGTTAAGCAGAAGAACATATGTGTGGTGAGAGGAAAGACAAAGGAGAAAGGAAGCTGTGGGAGGAAAGTGGTGTAGAAAGCCTGAATGATTTAACTGTATTTTATGACAGCTATTTAGATTTTAACAGGTTTCTTATGGTAGCACGGAACAGAATTGTCTCTTTTATGGGAAGTAGCAACACCATTCCAGTTTCAGCAAGCTAAACAATTCCCACCTTCAGATTTAGATGGGCACATATGTTAATTCATATCCATTTAAGCACACAGCAGTAATGAGGTTCCTGCTAGGTTAATTTGTGTTGTATTCAGTGTAAACACTTGATATCTGCTAGTAATCATTGTATAAAAGCCTGAACAACAGCATGATATTTCTCAGGAAAGTTCTTTAATTATCTAGAGAAAAGATGATCATTAACACCTTATTTGATGTTTCCTTGAAGGAAGCAGAACACATTCCTAAAAATGAAGAAAATAAAAACAGTTCAGGAACATTGCAATACGATTAAAAATGAGCCAGAAAGAGTCTTTAATAGCATGGTGTGAACTGTCTGAGAATGCTGGCTGTGCATCTAGATTGCATTCACATTCCTTATTACCCTGATTATATCATACAGCAAGAGATAAGGCAAAAAAATATCTAAAACTCACTTTTTTAGAACACTTTCTAAAAAGAAGTGTGCAAAGATGGCTTTCCAATACATGTAAAACCTATCGCCTAAATCTGGATGAAAGCACTCTGTGAAAATGTATTTGCAGTTTAAATGGTGGCATATGCTTTCTGGGCTTGTGGATTGATGATATTCTCTTCAGACTTGACTTTTCCCACTGAACTTGGTGAACATTTTGCTATTGATTTTAGCTGGGAAATACTAGACTTCCTAGCACAACTACCCCTGTAGACCATTTGACTGAAAACAATTAAATTCTGTAAATTCAATTAAAAGGTTGTGTTGAGAATATTGGGGATTTTTTTACCTTAACAGACATACAGTACATTAACCTGGAAAACATGAAATACATTTGAGAGACAAATACATTTGAGAGACTATTTCAGTGACCTTATTATTGATACTCTGTTTTAAAATACTCTTTATGACTGATTGTTGTCTGTGATGCAGTAGCTAATGAAAGATTCTGTGGTTCTAATGAGCATTCTCCATTTGGATTAAGCTAGAAAACCTGAATACAGCTCTATTATACTATTTGTAGAGAAGAAAAAAAAAACAAATTCTTTTTTTTGCAATGCTTAAATATCTTTAAATATCTGTACTTGAAGCATGTAGTTTTAAATTTGCTTTAAAAGAATGAGAATATCATTCCTTGATAGAAGGGCTTTCCCAAAGTGTCTCAGAGCTCCATTTGTATTTAGTCATGCAGAAGTGATGAAATTTTCATCCAGTCCCAGAGCAGAGATTGAACATTTACAAAGAAGACGAGGGGCAGGAAATTATTTGCTAAGAAGAAAAGAAACATGAGACTGTTGTGATAGAACAGATGTTGCATACGCAAGGGAAGAACTGGAAGAGAAAAATTTTAAAACTGTATTAGTTAAGGAACAGTGATTTAATTCTGTGATCTTCGCAGCACTTAATCAAAAGGTGTAAGTGCTTTTATAAAAATAGTGCATTGACAGATGCAGGTCTGTCTCAAAAGTTGGTAAAATGATCACAATGATCACTTATGTACAGGTCTTGATGGTATCCAATGGAAATACGCACCTTTGCATGATTATTTTCTCCATATAGAAATCCAAGAAATACTGGAGGATGTCAAAATGCCATAATCCTCACCATCTGAAAGAGAAAAGATAAAATCTGACTGCAGAAAATATTGTGTAATAATGTTCTTGTTGACGGTTTCTGGCAAAATCTTGGCTAGATTTCTCTATAATTACTTTCCATGCTATATTATCAATTATGTTTTGCCTGATGCACATGCTGTGAGTTCAGAGCCAGTGGTGTGCATATGCAGTGTTATTGGATATATTGTCAGCAGCAAAAAAACCCTCCAACAAATGTAGGCAACGTACTGTCGAAAGCAACCAATACTTCGCATAGACCTAGGTAAGAGCATGAAAGTTTTATTGTCCAAGGGACTTTATTGATGTTTTGAACCTGTTCCTTGCAATTGTGGTGCTTGCTGGGCGTTATGCATCTAGGCTGAAAAGCACTTAAAAGCCATTATAGCTTGTTGTATGAAAGAATGAGGATTTTGTTTAGGATAATAGATGCACAGACACCTGTGAAATGGATATCAGCAGCTGGAAGACTGACAGTAGAGTGGTGCAAAGCACTGGGAACGAGTAGCTAAATTTCAGACCCAAGATGAAGTTAATATTCAGCTGAGTCAAAAATATCAAGTGCAGCTGGCGGTAATTCCAGTCTCCTTCTACTACCTGCATAACCAGTGGAGAGACTTCTCTCATTGAACTCTTCCAGCAGAAAGTATGATTCCATTGACATCATTTTCTTAGATTATGAAAGACAATGAGAATGTCATTAAAAATCATGCATGTCATTTAAAGAGCAATTGAATGACATTCAGGGGATATATGTATAGTGTGGAAAGCAAAGAAAATAGAAGCTTGAGTCCTACAAGCATCTGTTAGTCTATGTGAGTAGTTTCTTCTAATATGACTTCAGTGGAGAAACTTATGGGAGCAAGGGATGAGGAATATTTCCGGAGAAACAATCAAGTCCAGATAGTAGAAAGATAGATAAAAGAACACGTTATAGCACAATAGAATCAGATATATAGTTGCAAATAATTAGGAAAAATCCCAATGAATTTAGAAACATGCATGTCTGTCTGGTGTGTTGCAGTTGTACTTCTCAGCTGGAGATGTGTGTTGCGTAACAAATCTGTTTGTTTGGGAGTGCTCTGCTGGTGATGAATCCTTTGTAAGTGCTCCATAATGACATTGCAGGAGGAGCAGTCACAACCGATGGGCAGTATCCCGTCAATATTCCAGTCAGGAGTACTATTGCAAATGACCTGTAGCTTTGCACTTGGTAGTTTAGTTGAACTAGCATAGAATATCTTTTGGGCAGCCTACTGAAAATCAGAAACAATTATTACCTGACTGTAAATGCCTACAGTGTAAAAAGCAATGCCTTATTAATAAAACATAGAATGAAACAGGGAACAAAGCTTACAAAAAGATAGTTTTAAAACTGAAGCCTCCTCCTTCATGGTTTTAGAGAAAGTGTTCAGCTTCATTCTGGATTACACAGTATTATTGTCTTGATTACACAATATTCTTTCAAGATTAACCTTGGTAGTGGGAACATTGATTTGAATTGTACTGAACTGACACCAGGTTGGTGTGAGATATCTCTCCAGATTTGTGTGTTTAAATACAGTTTCCAAAATTCCTAAATAATTAGGCCTTCAAGTCTACCTCGCAGCCTGTTTAAAGCTATTTATCTCATTTAAATGTGTTTCTGACTCTGGGCAGTGTAATGAGATTGAGTATAGGTATAGGATATGATTGTTGTAGACAATCCTAATTCGGATGATACAGTAATTTTTAAGAAGATGATGATATTACACAATTTGACATAGAAATAAATGTCTAAAAACATAGAATTACTCAAAGCGTTTCCCATTATATATATTCTGTTAAAAGTACAAAAGTTTCTTGAGCTTGTGCAAGTTACAATGCAGTATTTTTCTGGCCATGTTTTAAGTAAGCATACTAGGAAAGAGGAATTAGAAGTGTAAGGATATTTCAAAGAGCACTTGAAAACATTTTTTAACCTCAAAATCAAGATTACATTTGGTTGGAGATTCAGGTTGGACTTTTCTTCTGTCATTTGAGCTAGCTTGCCTATCTTTAACAGCATAATCATACATAGCAGCTGGGAAAGATGGGTACTTGAATATTCATTTTGATTTCAAATTGAAGACTAGATTTTTGTACTGAGGTATGTATATTCTGTTCCACAAAAGTATCTATAAGCTAGTGAAGAAGCGTTTGCTGTGAACTTTCTATTCTGCACCATCTGTCATTGCCTACTTTCCTGTTGCAGAAGATACAATAATCCTCTCTTGCCCTACATGGGTTTGCTACCAGATCTCTTATATTCATTCATCACGTCTTCACCTTAAGAGAACCTGCCAGTAGTTATCACTGAAGTCACAACTAGAGATCAGGCAAATTTAAACATACTTCCAGAAGTTTTCCGCCTAACCTAATGGCAGCATGGTTTTGACAAGACTTCAACCCTGTCATTTCTATCATCTTGTACAGCAAAGTAAGTATAAAAACTAGACAAATAATTTTAATTGACCTTGGTAGGGTAAAATACAGAATTGCTGTTTTATACCCTCATTTATTAAACCCGTGTCTGAATTATTGCATGCCATATAAATGTAATGGGACACCAAGTTAACCATTCTGGCTGCTGGGACATTCAGATGGTTTCCTATCAGTAAACAAGCTCTACTGAAAGTAAACAAGCCAATCAAGAAACAACCAAGAGACAAACCCTACTTGGGAATTCAGTTCGGTCTTGCAGTACTCTGTTTTCCAAAAGGCCCAGTATTCAATGGCTTACATTTGCCACAGGGTTAGTCAGCAAATTCACACATTTCCCACAGAAATGCCGAGGCTTCCTTCTTCCTCTGACACAACTGAAGTTGTAAGGCTGCAAAGGCTACACAGCCAGGTAACCTGCCACCTGTGAAGCCTGGTGAGCCTGTGGATGGGTTCATGATAGATTGAACAAGCCCAGCTCTCTCAGCCTGTTTCCATAGGAGAGGTGCTCCAGCCCTCTGATCATCTTCATGGGCCTCTTCTGGACTTACTTGAACAGGTCCACATCCTTCTTGTGTTGGAGGCCACAGAGCTGGATGCAGTACTCCAGGTGGGGGTTTCACAAGAGCAGAGTAGAGGGGGAGAATCCTCTCCCTCAACCTGCTGGTCATGCTTCTTTTGATACAGCATATGGTTGGCTTTCTGGGATGCAAACACACGCTGCCAGTTCATGTTGAGCTTCATCTGGAGAGGGCATGTAGTGAGAGGACAAGGGAGAATGGTATTAAATTGAAAGAGGGTAGATTTAGATTAGACGTTAGGAAGAAATTCTTTACTGTGAGAGTGGTGACTCACTGGCACAGGTTGCCCAGAGAAGCTGTGGCTGCCCTATCACTGAAAGCGTTCCAGGCTAGGTTGAATGGGGCTTTGAGGAATCTGGTCTAGTGGATGGTGTCCCTGCCCATGTCAGGGGGGGTGGAACTAGATGATCTTTAAGGTCCTTTCCAACCCAGGCCTTTCTATGATTCTGTGATGTGAAAGGACAATGCACACAGTCATGTGGTGTTTAACATAGATGTATTATTAGTCGTGGTTAGTTCCTTTAGCTGGGGAAAACTTCTGGTTCTGGAGACTTCTGCAATGTTTGTGTGATGAGTTATCGGCAACACACAACTAGACCTCAAAACTGCACAGCTGGCTTCATCATTGGTGAAGGACAGCAGCTCCTGAGTATTTCTTACAGTGTTAACAAATATCTAAATCTCACACATCTGTGCAGCATAATAATGGGATTTGTGCCTTGGTCAAATACATATAGAAAAACTTGACTTTTCGAAGCTCTGAGTGCATCCTCCAGCAACAAAGTATCTGGGGATTTAACATCTTTTAGAATCCCACCGAAAGCGAAAAATTCTAATTTGATCTGGCGAAAAGTGTTGTTTACAAATATGTCCCTGCAGTGTCCCAAGTCAGTTTTATTATTGTATAACTACAGAATTAGGGTGAAGTTAGAGAAAAGCCCAAACCTGCTTTTTCTAAGGATCCATAGTCAGTATTTAAAAATAATCTGAGGAAAGTCAGGTGTGATAGCAATAAACAAATAAGCTTTTCCCTCTTCCTTTCATGTTACCCTTTGAAAGTTAAGCTATCATAGATAAAATTAAAAATCCTCCTGTTTAATGAAAATATATTTTTTATTTTTTTATTGTTGTTGTTGGTCTGAATTAAAAATATTTTTCTTACACAAACTTATTCCCAGTTAGAAAATGAACAAAAATTATAGGTTTACACATCCAAAATGTTTTTTCTCTCTAAAAAAAAAATCCCATATCTCTAGAAGTTCCAGTTGTCATGTATATATTCCTAATAAGTTCAGAAAAGAAGTAACTTCCAATGAAATAACATTATTTAGATGTTTAATCTTTTGAGGATTTTTTTTTTTTGTATTAATAGTGATACATGTCTTGCAGAAAAAGAAAAATAAGTTAAGAAAAGAAGCATGTGTTTATAACAGTACACCAGGAGCCTGGAACACTGGTAATCCTGTTCATTACCTAGTGGCTACTAAAAGCCCTGCCAGTATGTGCTAAGCAAGAGCAACACCTGAATTAGAGTCTTTTTATTTGAGCATCTTAGTCAAAACTTAAGACAATTTCTACAGAAAATGATGGTTGCATTATTTGCCTCTTAAATCCAGTTGTGTATGTATGTTAAATTATGTTGAATCTAGAGTGCGAGCATTTCTGTGCTGCCTTTCAAAAACTCATTTATAAACTGTTGCCTTCACAGGAAGGCTCTGTACTACCAGGCTGCCAGTATTTGCAATTACTGCAGTAAAGTTTGGAGAGTAATAATCTTTATTTTTCAAGGAAGAAAAGGCAGGTGACTGTAATAAAGTGAAAGAAAGAGAGGAATAACATTGGCCATACTTGAGCATTCTTCAGTCTACAATGTCTATAACTTCTGTTCTGTCGATCATCTTTACTCCAGCTTTTTCTGTGGGATTAGTAGGCATTGTGCCGGATGCTGAACATACAAACCATGAGCAGATACTCTTGTGCTATGGGAATGCCAAAAGTTATGGAAGAATGTGAATGACCACTTTAATTTGAAACATATGATGAACATCTGTGGATATATGTACATACAATAATAGTGAAGCATTCATATGCTTTCTGAGCATTTACAGATATGTGTGCATGTAATGGTCTTTAAGAATTCTTATTATTTTGAAGCATCAAGGGGAATAGAATCATCTCTTTGAAACTAAGGCTTTCAGCAATAGCATTTGGCATCCAGTATTGGCAGGGAAAAGAATAATCAGTGAACTAATTTGAAACTATATCACAACAATTTTTATTCAAATGACTCAAAATATTATTCAAAGTATATTCTTAAAATTAAATTTGAGTGAACAATTATTTTTACAGATATCTAGCTTTTTTACAAAGATCTACATTTCTAAAGAACAGTTCTAAAATTGCCAATTTAGCCTAGGGGTGAAAGTTTCTTCTATTGGTATGTTTTTTTCCTGTTTCCCTTACAGACATTAATGACTCATGTTATATTTGTTGAATTGATATTCATAGTACACACCTCACAGGAATGATTTAGTATAGTGTAACCTCTCCAGACATACTGAGTATTCTCGAGGCGAGAATACACATAATATAGAGAATTACCTATTTAAAATTTCAGAAGAGAAAAGAGCATTCAGCTGAGTGTTTAGTTTGCAGGTAACATAAATAGGCAATATATAAACATATAAATAACAGCTCTACATGCATATGCAGTATCACTCAACTGTTATCAATACTTTTTTAAAAACACTGGTTTTGCATCAAAATCTCCAAAAATGTTGCATGAGTACTAAGTATGTCAGTCTCACCTCCAGTTTAAGTCATCCCCAAACTATTTATGAATCTGTGACGAATTTGTAGGAAGGCATCAAATGGAAATAATGGGAATAGGTGAGAAATGTGGGACGTGGGAGGTGTGAGATAGCCATGAGATTTAAAGCTGTGTCTCCCATAGGAGAGATCACTGCAGAGTATGCTTAGCTACTAAAATAGTAGGTAAAAAGGAATCTCCTCTGCTAGGTATTTTCTGAATCTGGTTATCCATTTTGTTGTTAGGGTTTTTTTGGTGGGTTCCTTTTGTTTGTTGTTTGTTTGTTTTTTTGTTTTGGTGTTTGTTTGGTTTTTTTTTGTTTTTTTTTTTTTTTTTGGTGTGGTGTGTGGTTTT
>JANHGB010000711.1:40354-52613 GCA_026283785.1 Coracopsis vasa | reverse complement strand
TACCCTCACTACAAATTGGAAGGCAGGCCTCGGGGGATGAAGGCCAACCATGTCCCCCTAAACAAGGCAGTGGCATGCAGAAGCTCATGAATCACTGATTCAAGTCTCAGGTCTAGACGTGGCATGCACGAGGTGGCTTACTGAATCCACCGGAGAAGAACCAGGTTTGTTTCACTGGGCTCAACAAAGAACAGTCTGCAGACAGGTATGCAGCTATGCTTGTCACCTCTCTGCATCAACAGCTACACCACAGAGAGCCAAGATGCGTGCTTCTAATACAGGTTACACAGGGAAGTGGATTTAGAAAGGACAAATTTTCCTGCCTCCCCAAAGCCTAGAGAAAAACGGGGGCTGGGAAAACTACTCCACAGATTTAAAAAATTAAAAACAACCAAAACCTCAAAATAAACCACAGTGCAAGGGAGGGTAGCATCTGTAGCCAAACATGAATCAAACTGGCCACGATGATAGAAATATTTCATAAAGCCACTACCAGAACTTTTATTGTACTTTAAAAAATTTTCCTAAGGGCAAGGCTTTGTTCAGTTTTTGCTCATTAGATTTCTGCAGTTTCTACCCTACATTGGGATATTTGACACTATAGGTTGCTCTAACCCAAACACATGCATCAGCCCTGCATCAGAATCCTGAAAGGAGCTGCAAGATCAACAGCCTAAATCATTTCTTGTGCTGCGGCTTTGTTCTCTCCTTTTACCTCTGATCTGGCAAATTAAATTCTGTTTAACCTAAGAGTCGATACTGTTACTGATTTGCATGTACTTACTGCAGATGCCTATGTGGATTGTCTGAGAGTGAACATTTTTCACAGTGAGCTGATGAAGATTACGGTAATTTACTTGATAAATGCACAAACATAAACTCTAAAAAAATATTTAAAAGCCCATTTCACTGTCAAAACCTTTGTATTCTTTAGATTCTCATCTATGTATTTAAGCATTAAGGAGACCTACATTTTCAGACTCATAACATTTTCATCTTCCTCCTTCCCTCTGCACGCTCTCAGCCATACTATATTTCTCGGCGAGAGCTTCCGCTGCCCATTAACAGCTCAGAGCACAAGTTACCACAGCCGTGTTGGATGGCCCCAAATCCAGAAACAGAGCTTAAAAAACCAAACAAAAACCAGGGAACCTGATTAAGATAAAATGACTTAATGTGCATGTTGAGCTTTTGTTTGTCTATTTTAATGAACAGTGCATTGCAGGGGATGAAGACTGATTTATAAAGAGCCAGGGATGTTCCTGCACAGAAGGCAATCAGTTCTCAGCTTAATTATGCACCGTGAAAATAAAATTCCCTTTAACAATTTTGAAATTGCCTTTCAGTTTGGCTTAAATGCCTCCTTGCCTTGCATTTGCCCCTGCCCTGGTTGCAGGATCGTGTCAGAAGCCTTCCTGGAGTCACAAGAGAAGCAGGACGACCTATTGTACAGCAAGGTTAAATACAGCAGCGTTCCATTTACTTCTTCTGCACAGCTTATTATGCCGCACACTTCTGCCATTTAATTTCTACCCATACGTAAGTGGCTTATGCATTCCTTCATTAAACCCACCTGCCAACACCTCACAAGCGTTTTACCTTTTCATCTTGGCCTCTTCAATTCCAGCCCACTTCAAGAACAACAACAAAACAAACAAAATAAGAAACTATAACAAAATAAAAAACCCTGTTTTCTAGCCCTCTGTTCAATGCATGATTCATTTCTGGACAGCTTTTTATTCCATCAGTACTTGGAGATGAGCAAAATTAAACTGTTTCAGAGCTGACATCAGCCCACCAAATTCTATCAGAACAAGAGAGAAGTTTCATAATTGTGTTTTTTTCTGATCTGCACCATTTTGTTTCTGCTTGGCTATCGATGCACACTGCAATAGAACATGAAAAGGTTTGTGAGAGCCGGGCTGGGTGATGCACGTATCTTTCTTCCTCGGTAGTTACAGTTAATTTATAACCCAGTAACGTGCATGTCTCGTTCAGATTATTCCTTCCAACGTGCATTACTCAAAAATTAATTTTATCTTCCAGCAAGCTGCCCACGGAGCCTACCATGGCTGTATATCACATAAGAGAGGAAGGAAGACACTTATTTGGTCTCAGGGCTACAGCTTGTAACTCCATGATCAAGGAATACAGCAACGGCACAGGCTGCCTGCAGATAAGAAGAGTGGGGGGAGCTCCAAAGCTGCGCCATAGCAGCTTTACAGCAGGCGGTCCCTCTACTCCTTTTTGGAGCAAGCAGGGATGGATGAAGGCAGACTCCGTGGATGTGGCTGCAGCCTGGCAGGGGATACAGTGACACACAGCCGCAGGCCAATGGGGCCTCAAGCTGCTGGGTGCTTGTCGATTTGACAGGGTCTGCGCCCCAATTACAACCTTAATCCCGCACAAGCCTAAAGCAGGCGGGGGGGCTGGTGTGTTGGGCTTTGTTTGGTTTCTCTTTTGGGGGGTGGTGGTACTGGTTTTGGGGGTTTTCTTCAGTAAATCTCTGTGTGCACTTGCAGAGCTGGATAAATAAAAAACATGTGCATTTATCTCCAATTAAACTTCTATGTAAATTTATATGCAAATGTAAGTGCAACCCTCGGGCTCCTTGGCGAGGAGCCAGTTCAGCCCCTGATACTGCAGAAGTTACGCACCACCAATGTGACACACATGAGACCTGCCACGCTGGAGTTCAGCCAGGGGAAAGCATGGATGGTCCCATCCTGGAGAGAACCAAACTGGGGAGGGGCTGCAGGTTTTGAAACCCCCAAACACGTCGCATCCACGCCATCAGAAAAAGCCAGCACGTCACTCAAATGCAAGGGAGAATGCGAATGAATGTGTCATTTTGTGAAGAGCAGATTTCTTTCAAGCTCTTCTCCCCTCCCCCTGGCTCTTCAACACTTCTCCTAAGCCTGCACACTGGGAGCCAAAACCTTTTCATCGGCTCTATATACAGGTGCAGTAACAACACCCCCTAAAAAAACCCCAGGAAGACAAGCAGGCAGCTACAGGGGAAGAAGAAGAAGAAAGAAAAGAATGAAAAAAAACAGATTTGAAAAGCACATTAATCTGCTTGACAAGCCATGAACCACACCACCGCTTTAATTAGAAGCAGAATCTGGGGAAGCAGAGGGAACACGGAGGTGCAAGCATTTATAACAAAAAAGGGACTTGTGATTTAATGACCTCCTCTGCTAGTTTAAAAATTAATGGGGCCAAATCAGATTAAAGCAATTTTAATACAAACCAGTCCGACATTTATCACTGGTGTTAACTGTAAGGTGGCTCCCCCATCGTTTCAATAGAATAAGAAATTCTGCTCCTTTTTTCATCCAGGCTGGCTCCGAAATTAATTCTTAAAGCTGCCTCATATTTAAGGTGTTTCTGCTGTCATTCAGTGTGCACTGCTGACTTTCAGTCTCAACTCCCAGTTTTTCAGGATGACTCTTCCCTGTCGCACTGCTCCAGGCACAGCCCAGGAAAGGAGATGGGGAAACCCCAGCTCGCATTCAGACAGCAGCAGCAGTGCAACAAGCTCTTGGCACACCTGCAGGTCAGAGCGGTTCTTTCTTCCTCCTTGCACCCCAATGACCATCACAACTGCTTCACGCTCGGAAGCAGAAGACCCTGGTCGACACAGCCAGCTGGAAGGAGGTCGGCCAGCTGGATGCCATCCACCCAGCCTTGGGGTGACACCAAAGCCCCCTGCACACCGCTGGGCACTTCCTGGCATCAAAACCTGCCTTTGATTTATGGTTAGCAATTTCCCATCGCCACCACTGAGAAGGGAGGAAGCGTAGCAAGCGGTATCCTCCTGACAGAAAAAAGTCTTTTTGAACGTGGCATTTCTGCAATGCTTTGAAGGCAGAGTCAGCCTAGAGAGCTGCATGTGCCAGGAGCGTGGGCTTCCACATTAAACCTTCCTGGGGAGAAGGAAAAAAACACCCAAACAAACCCATCTTGCAAACACCAGTGGATGGCAAGGCAACGGCAGGACTGCAGCCGCAGCGTGCCAGTGCTCTCACTCCGCTCCTCTTGCCTAGTTGCTTTGGTTGGGTTTCAAAGAGAAACATTATGAAAGCGAGCATCTGGGTGTCTCTCTTTTTCACAAAAAAGTATACCTGAATTATTCCTTAGAAAAGTAATTTAGTAAATTGGGAGTACAAAATTCAGGATAGACAATTAAAATACCAAGAAAGTCAGCCAACTGTAAACAAAAGTTAATCTCCTTTGGAGAGGTATATAAACCCCACTATGGTTTAAAGGCTAATGTCACAACTTTAACTCTTTCAAACCAAGTTACCAAGACTGTACAAAGGAACATAATATATAAACTCAGGTGATTTATTTCTCAAGCGCATGAGATTCACATGCACTTGCTTATCACTGAGGGTCAAATTTTCTGGAAAGATATGAACCATTTCCAGAGGAATATTCTTAATTCAAAGTGTATCACAACTTGAGTTTTACTTCTTACAGCTGCACAGTGCCCATCAAAAACCAAGCTGCACAGAGGAGCTTTGAGCCACTGAATGAAAAGCAGATGAGATCAATCCAACACATTCCTGGGGTGTAAAAAGACACTTATGAGAAACAAAAATGAACACAACCCCAAATGTCCTATTTCACTCTATCTCCTGTCCAAGTATCATTACATCTCAAATCAGAAGAGGAATGCCTCTCCTTGTCCCAGCTGTGGCATGGGAGAGACTCCGCTTCCCAAAGAGTGAGGGACATAAACCTACTTCCAGCACACCTGGACACCTCTGTGCAACTGCCTGTGCTGCATCTGTAAAGCATCAAAATCAAACCTACAAAAGCCTATTACACAGCAGTAAGTAGTTAAGCTCCAGAGAAAGAGCCCATTACACCACTCCACTTAGCAGGTAAATGGTCTTATCTCTTCCACTGCTTCCCTGGAAAAAATATGCAAAGCTGGGAAAGGAGGAATGCACAGGGAGAGAAATTTTTGGCAGTGAAAACTGTCAGAAGGAAGCAGGTCTGAAAAGAAAGGTGAAAAGCTTTTCCTCAGTTGGACCTTAACAGCATGGAGGGTGCTCCATGTTATATATTAAAGCAACATCTATTTTTTTAAAACTAAGAATATAGTATCGGTACATGCTGCCTCAGGGGTTACATCCATCCCCTGCTTATTAATTAATTGGCTTGTTAAAACAACAATTTAGAGGCCTGTACTGCCTAGTGAGCTCAAGGAGCCTGTGTTCTCCCTGCCAAGATCAATGTGCATTAGTCTAAACCCTCCAATGTCGAGCAGGCACTGCTTCTGTCAAAGATAACTGAGAAGCGACATTAACTCTTAGCAACATCTGCTCAATACTGGAGGGATGGACCAACGACACGGCATGAGGTTTAACTCCAAAATGCCATCATTTAAAGGGTTGGATGAAACATCACTTCCAAGACCATTTTACAAAAAAGTAAAACAAAGAGAACTTGCTTTGTCTGCCAGCAGCGCTACCAATGAAATACAAAACCGAGAGATCTGTAACCATCTCACAGGTCAGACATAAAAATCTCCATATAGCTCCCACATTCTCTGTAGTCCGGGCCTCTAGATAACACAAGCCTCACGTTCCCTCAGTGTATCAGTAGAAAACACTCATCTGGCTGTAACCTGAATACAAATAAACTCTCTTTGAAGCACCTTCCCAACACACAGGCTTCGTTCTTCCAGTGGTGTTAACATCCGCCCAATTAGGTCCTTTCACCGAGCACATATCAATTCCCACTCATGGATAAATCCAAGAGGCGTCAGGACACAGCATATTTAGGCATCGTTTGCCTCTCTGTTTTACAAGGGCTCATGTAATGAAGACTAAAGGGAAGAATTTAGCTCTGAAACCTCATCTGGTGTAAAACGGAACTGCCTGCTAACAGCAGTTACATGCTCTGGAGTATGCAGCCCACATGCTCCTTGCGCTATGCTGGCATCCATTTTATCCCTCTGTTCAAATCTCAGCAGTGGGTCGACGCAGGGGCTTCACGCTTCAAGCCCTGAACTCATGCTGGAGATTCCCTACCTCCTCACTTAACTCTCCCATTGGGCTTGACCCCAGGAGAAACCCCAGCTCTGCACTTGCAAGCACGGTGCCTGGCACCTTCCACACCGCAGCCTCATAGCTGCCACACAGCCAAGGCATGGGTTTTCCAGAGAAGGGAATGCTTCTGCCTTCCAACCAATTTTCCGAACTGAATGGCTGGGCTGAGTAGACACAAATCTGAATACCATTTTCCTATGTATGCAAAAGCATGCTCACTCTTAACAGGAGTAACGGGCTTAGTATCAATACTGCCCTTTTCCTACTTGCATCGTTTTTCCAGGTCATTCCAGTACTGTACATTAACGTAACTTTCACTACATTTTTTTATATATTGCTTCAAAGCAAAACTATTCTCACTTCCCTATGTCTTTCAAAAGATACAACCATTTAAACCAGTGCTTACACCACTTAAATGAAAGAAGAGAAATATTTCACTAGAGCGAAGCAAGACACTAACAGAAACGCCTGTATTTAATACAAGCACACACAGTCCACTGCCATGATAAAACCACTCTTTTTGAGGAGATGGGTTCTTTTTTTACCTTACCCCGCAACTTGAGCTCCAGAGATGGCTCATGGCATGGCTGAAGTCAAGCGTCCTTAGGTTTTAGCAACACCTCTCTATCAATTCAAACTAGCCTCCCTCCACTGACAAAAAAACCCAAAATGCCCAAAAGCCTTCCAGAAATAAACATGTTTAAACTCCACTTGTTTTCAACTGTTGCTTGCAGTTGTAGGGGGGTTCCCCCCTCACCACCATTAATTCATTCATTTACATAAACACCCTTGGAAGAAAAACCTCCAGTGATGATAAAACTTATGGGTATGGTTTCATGCTTGGCTTAAGGTGATCTAAAATCAGGCTGCTGCTGACAGAGGCACTCCTGCTCTCGGCTTAATTATCCCTACATTTATTTGTAGCCAAATGCTGACTACAAAACAGGAAGGAGGGACAAGCTGCCAGTGAGGAGGAGAGAAGCAGATCTCAGACTGGCTTACATCAATCGGGAAATCGCATCCCAAATCCTCCATCACAGTCCTTTTCTCCTTGGTCCCCCCACCTGGCCACCAACCAGCACAGAACTCCAACAACCTCCATGCTGCCTCTACTCACTTTATCTCCAGCAGCAGCTAGATGTTTTCTAGTCAAAATATTGGTCAGTACCGAACCGTCAGAGAGGCAACAGTGCTTTTTGCCAAGGCCTTAGCTCTCATAACCTGCAATTGTGCAGGGAAAGCAGCACATGGGAAAAACCAGAGCTGGAGTATGCAGGGCAGACGGCCTTCCTCTGTCTGATCCATTCTGAAGGTGCACCCTGTCAAAAGGAAGAAATTCAGGAGGCTGAATACGAGTTGCACAACCTCATAACTGTTAAGAAAAACCTGACAAAGCAGCAGTGTGTCTGTGTATGTGTTAAAACAGCTCTGTATGAGCCCCTGGATATACATACAGTTTTCTGCTCAGCAGGCACATTTTCACATTATGGAGAAAAATAACAACTGCAGCCTGGTACCAACATTTTCACCAACAGCAGAGAAGGACTTACAGTATCAATGATCATCTAGATTTTAACCCTGAATTTCTCCAACTTGGGACACAAAAGAGTCTAGTTCTTCTTTCGCAGCACCAGAAGACAAGATGCGGAAGCTCTTTCACTACCTAACTGCTGAGGTACTTCACAGCTGGGCCTGACCAGGTAACACACTGACGGTTAAGTAAACTGAACAGAACGCATGAAACAAATGTTATTTTCAGATCCCTGATCTCAATCAACATCACACATTTCATTAAAACTGCACCCAAGACGTAAACAATGACTTGAACCCCATTGCACTGCACCACAAGAGTGTTCCTGGTAGGGCAGGACTGAGTAAAGCAGGTATGCAGAGCTGCAGAGGAGTGCAGCGTCAACAACCACTACCACCTGATGGGATGGAGGGAGAGTTAGTGCAACAGCATCACATAATAAGACTAGCTACATAAGCAATTTCCAGGGTTTGGTTTGCTAAAAAAAAATAATAATAATAATAATAAATAATACATTCTTACATATTTATATATTTTATAAAGACATCTATATAAAATTATGGTATATTACCTGTAAGTCCCTATGATATAATGCTGCGATGATAATAGCAAACAGTGTAAGATTGCGAACTGAAGAAAGACCCTGAGGACAACTGGAAGAGAAGTCTGTGATCTTAGACATTTGCCCAAGGACCGTGGGCCATGCACACAGATGCACACACCTCCACTGGATGCACACACTCATGTGACGTACAAGCTAAGAGGACAGTGGCCAGCACTGTTTGCAGGGCATGGGCAGGTAATGCTCTGCTGACTTTCTGTAGGAATTCAGGAGGAAAGAAAGGGTGGCACAAATCACCTGCCTTGCAACACAAGCTTCATGTCACAGTTCCTTTGGGAAGGACAACAAAATGGAATGGCATTGCAGTCCATCTAAAATAAGACACACTTGAATGAGACTGAGCTGTACAAATTGGGTACTGACCCCAAGGCTATGGCTCTTCAGCATGGACCACCTGCACTCTGAGGAATGAAGCTGCAGAGCTTCAGCCTCAGTGATTTAACCTAGCCAGTAAGGAAAGCACTATCCCTTCTCCACCTCCTCCATCACAGCCATCACTACCTCAGAGCAGATCAGTTAACACAACCACTTATTAGCCCATAAAAGCTCAGACCTCTTAACATAGAGAGAGTATCCTGAAGAAGACATGGTAATGCAACTGGAGACAAAGTGCTAAATCTTCAAGTCACAAGAGAGAAGGAAGAGAAACCACGCTGGCAGATGCAGCCCCTGCAATAATAGAGGAGAGAGAGACAAAACAAAGAAGTCAAACTGTTTTGAATCAAATATACAGGCATATTCCAACATGTGAACTGATGCAGGGATTGCTTGAAGGATGTAAAACCCTACCAAAAGTCATCTACAGTAAGAATTACCAGGCATAAACTGCTTGGCTAAGAAGGTAAAGTAAGGAAAAGTGAAAGATAAGAACATTGAAGATGTGTCTAATGGCAGATATACCAAATGCTCTGCTAAAACCATTTTTTTGCAATTGGCTGGAGACAGTTCTTGCTTGACTTGCCCTCTCTAGCACGTATGTTGCAATTCCCTTTCCCCCACACCAAAACCAGGAGAAGGAAAAAAGAAAACCGAAAACCAACCACTTTAGTTGACTGCTGTATCTCAAACAGGAGATCCCAGTGGATTTGTGAAGTGAGCCAAGCTGTTCTTCACGCATGAAGCAAGGGTTTAATCAAATACAAGGTGTGCCAGCTTAGCAGAAGCCTCTCTCACAGAGATTACGTAAACTTTTTAAAACACTTATACGAAAACACCGCAGAAGATTTAGAGGATTTGTAAGCTGAATGCCTGATGATACCCTGAAGGGAAGAAGGACTTAAAGATAAGATGTGGGCTTGATCTTATACCAAAGGCATCCTCCAGCAGAAAGCACTGTATTCAAGGGAGAGGAAAGGCAACAGGATCACCAACATTTTGTCATTGAATGCGATGAGCATCACTGAGAATTCAATTTCCTTGTGTCCTTATAACAGAAGAGAAATACAGGAGTTTTAATTCACTTATGTCCAATAAAGAGTGAAAGACATCACATCAGCTGCCCTGGGAATGAGCCCTTATTAATCTCTCCCTCTCGAGCAAATTGGCCAACCAATGCCTCTGCACCTTGCGATGCAGGAGCTGCCAGAAGTACAGGCAGCCTTTCAGTGGAGCCTGCCACAGCCAAACCATCTCCCAACCTGCCTCCCAGACGGTACTTATAACCAGAACACAGCATCTTAATGAAACCTTTTACCTTTCAAAATATGTAATGTTTTCTCAACAGAGATGAACTGAAGTGTCAGGTGTTTCAGTGTCTAGTCTCCTGCCAAGACTGATTTGCAAACACTTTACTTATTGAAGAGGCTCCAAAAAAAGCTCTTCTAGGGCTGCCTTACTATATATCCAAATTCTCTTTAGACAATCAAAATGATGCAGGCAAAACCAGGATTCCTCATCTCAAATCTTAGACAATGCCCCCATGTTTTCTTTAAAAGAAAAAGGTCTGAGTGTAAGTAGAAGCATGCACAAACCCAAAAGTCACAAAGGGTCAATCTTCAAGCAAAAGAAGCAAAGCTGTATTTACAAAGTAACATGGAAACTAGGGATTTTAAACATCACAGCAGATTGACCACAAGTATTAGTAAAGCTTGTGTTGTGCCAAGATTCCCCTTATAAAACTTGTATTTTTGGGGCTGTGTTCCACACGAAGCATGTCACTCAAGATTTCAGACTGCAGTGCATTTAGCAACAAAATACTCAACTCCTGGGTATCGAAGAGTAAATAATAACTCTCTCCCTGTTTAAAAAATAATTAATAATCCTTAATTACTTTGTCTAAATGCCCAAATTTTTTCACAAATCAAGTTAAGCTTCAGTTGTTAGGGATTTTCAGAGCTGGTTTGGGGCAAATTTGGGCCAAAAAGTAAAGAAAAGCAAAATGTTTACTTTTGAAAAGGATTTTCATTGGAGGCTACACCTGCAGACCAGCTGCTGCGATAATACACTGCTGGGCCAGCGCTGAACTGTTGAAAAGGCAAAGAAACACTTTGAGCCCATCTGGAAAGATACCCCAGAAAACAGCAACATTACAAGATACAATAAAAGTCTTCCAGTACAATAGTATGAGATAATTCCTGCTGCTATCATAATTTTCTTTTAAAATACCTTAAAAGCGAAAACATCTGCAACATTCTGACAAACTTACATGAAGGATTTATATTGTTAGATATATTGAATATATCCGTTATTAAAGACTTAGTTACTGAGGACACAAAACTCTCTCATTTAATATTTTATGTAGCACCACACATAAGGATATTTCTGATAATATAGTAATGTCAGAGATATCTATATAGCTATATAATTAGATATCTATGTATCTATCATAATATAGCTGTATTATTCCCACATAGATTTCCTTTCAGCCAGCATGCACTTATGGCAGCTATTGAAGTCAGAGAGCTGGAACCTACACACTAAGACATCAACAAGTTGTAACTGTCCTTCGAAAACTGCTATATCAAGCCAAGACATCCCCATACTTTTAAACCTGGCCTATGCTGCTTCTAAATAATTTACATATTTTGTAGCACCTTGCAAAGCAGAAAAAGAAAAGTTAAAAACTAAGCTGGCAGGAGAAAGAATGGTGGATTAGAACACAGCTTCAAAGGAAATGGCTGGAGGTAGCGTCTGCTAATTCAGTGAAAAATTTCAGATCTGGAAGCACTCATTCAAGATTCAATATTTAAAACAAATGGAAAAAAAACCAACCATACAAACACCCCAAGAAAACAGGTGAGGATCCTTAATATGAGCATACATACATGACCTACACCAACTCAAGAAATTCCATGATAACCCCTTTTTATCTAAAACCATACCTGAACTCTTCAGGTGTGGTTCTGCATAAAGTGGGAAGTAACAGTTATTCATGAACCCACAAGGTCAACCTCCGTACTCGCACTTACACACACACACACCCCTCTCCCTCTTCCCCAGCCGTGCCCTGTTTCTCAGCAAGGTGATGAGCACATGAATAAGATGAATTTGCTGACACCTGGTTCACACCACAGCGATCTGAGGAGGCTCAGAAACCACAAACACACTGTGTTGGGTGGTGTTTTTTCTGAAACGCACGCTGAAGCCTACACCAAAACTCCCTGTTAATTCACAGAAAACACGTTTCGGAGTTTCCTTGTAACACAAATCAGTGTGTTACACCATTCACCCAGTTCTTGCACAAGCAGCAGTGTATAAGCACACTGTGCATCCTGGGCTGCATAATTCCAATGCAGAAGTGTGAATCCCCTTCATGTCCCACCACCAACCACAAAATGTCCATGGGCTGTAGGACACGCTGATCACATCAAGTTCACTTTTTTTTGTGCAAAGATTTTGCATTCTTCTTCTTTTTTTCCCTTCTACATTTCTCAATAATTTAAGGCATATGAGCAGCATACTTGAGAGGAACTCTACTATTAAATAAAAAATGGGGAAAAGATAAAAATTTAAGGTTTCTTCATTAAAGAAGCCCTAGGAATTTGAGCTATTTCGCTCCCTCAGAGATAAAAGACATCCCCACCATTTCACATTGCAATTTCA